>VZRN01002244.1:184346-305131 GCA_013397935.1 Dasyornis broadbenti
AAAGAAAAGGGGGAAATATTAAGGAGTAATTTAACTCAAATTCTAGAAAGTTTTAAAATATGTGCTATCATCCAAGTGTGGGCACCGAGTGTATATTAAGACTGCTACAGATTTTTGTGTTACCTGGGAGCCCCCTGCTGGGACTCAGTCATGAGAAAACAAGAAAAGAGAAGGGTTTTGTTTTGGAAGTGTGTCTCAGATGTTTCAATAACATTTAATTATTCTATATGTGGTGTATTAATGCAACCTTAGAGTCATTGAATATTTAATTTCTCATAAGCAAATCACTGAAAAGGAAAACTCTGCATAACAGATGCATATTCTTAGTATTAGTTAAATACTTTAAATACTTTAAAATAGTCCTTATTCTGGGAAATGCATGGAGATGATTCAAATGGACAGCCTGGGTGCTAGATATAAAGGATCCAAACTGATGGATGATCTGTGTGGTTATCATTAAAGAAGATATAAACAGAATTGGGTTTATTCAGTTTAACATTTATACTACAAAAAAAACCCAAAACAACTCAGACATTTAAACATTTCAGGGCTGCAAGAAAAGTACAATACCAAAAACAATTGTTGTCTTTCATGGAAGAATAGTATTTTGATTGCACCACTTGATTTAACTGATAAAATTTAGAAAAGTTTTCAGACACACAAGCTCCTCTTTAGGTCTAAACAAACCAACAAATTTCAGGCTAAGTACATGGTAGAACAATTGCTCTAACTCACAGATCATCAGTATTTTCTTTCCTGAAAATCTCATCTTAAATATTTCAGCCCATACTGTAGTCACTACCTTCTCCATTCTGCCAGGTATGGCCATTCAGAGCTCTGTGCAATTAAACTGCCTGGGTTATAAACAGCAGCTTCTTCCACAAGTATATTTTACCCCTATAATTTCACTCTTCTGGTTATGAATGATACAGACATAAAGCTTAGTTTCCAGATTAATCTTTGAGGATATTTTTTAGGTCTTCCTATAAGCTGGAAATGTTTTCTCAATGGCAATGGAAGTTTTCTGTCTTCTGTGAGTATTGAGGTGATGGCTGTTTGATATATATGTATGAGCTTCCACTCACTAGTGATCTTTTATTCCATTTTTAATTCCTTTTTTTCTATTATTTCCTAATGGCAAAATGTCAGGCTTATGTTTAAGATGCCAGTGAGAATATCAAAGCATTTTCTTGAAAAAAATCAAAGGCCTGCATGCTCACAAGATTATAAGTAAATCTGCCTGAATACTGCACAGCACTGTTCAGGACTTTTTGCTTTCATGGGGAGTAACTCAATCTTCTGCTGTACTCAGTCACCTGTAGAAAATTTTATCAGTATAAGCAAATTATTTGCTAAATTGAAGAGTTATTAGTGTACTCAAAGAGACAGTCCTGGCCATAGCAAGAGGAGTTTAAAGATCAAAGGAAAAAACTTACCGCAGTTCTTCTTGCTAAAGTATGCACTTATTTTGTGTAAAGGTAACACGAAGTAAAATGTATATGTAAATATTTTTCCTTCCAAAGCAACTTTAAATTAGATGCAGGAGAAATGTATGAAACTAGTAGAAGCTGCAATATATGATCTATAAAATACACAATTTCCAAATTTGTTTCTAAACCCTTCTCCCCTAAAGGTTTCAAACTCTGTACTTCAATAAAAAAAAATAAGGTGTCCATTGAAGGAAAATAAATCATTCTGTGAAACCACTGGACACTAAACCTTAGGAATAAGTTATTTAGCTACTAGATATGAGAATAATAGCAAGAAAGTATATAGGATATAGGAAGGTAGAAAGAGGAGAGTTTCAAAACCCTAAACGTTGTCAGAATGTCTTTCATACTTTTCTATATTTTTATTAGCTTAGCTTAATGAAAGAATGCCAATGTAATTTATTATTACTTATGTCATCAGAACAGTTCAGGGAAGAACTTCCAAACTATGGAATCCAACAGAAAATACGACACAGTAGTTAAGTAGCAATGCCTTACTGCATTTCCCTCTTGTCCTGTGGAAAAAAAACAAACCCAACTACCTCTTGGGACTGAAGAAGCCATGCAACACAGAAAGATTATGATGAAACAACACAAAGTGAGAATTAACACTATAAACAACCTGATTTTATCTGAAAATTCCCCTTAACTACTCAGACAACATAAGCAGAAAAATTTGTCTGTTTTATAACCTTCAGTCTTAATTCAGTATTTTAACATGATGGTAAAGAGCATCTCTAGATTTTTACTTGTTCTAAGGAGATTTTTACTTGTTCTGTCCTCGTAAACATAGCTTAAATAAAAGCACGGTAGCATTAAAAAGAGTCTATTGTACTTTGCCCTTAAAGCTAAAGATAGAAAAAACTGGCACAACAACAGATACTGACTGTGAGGAATTGCACCTCAAATACTTGAAGAAATCAAATGCAGATGTGTTGCTAGGAGAGAACAAAAGCCTGCAGAGTCCGAGCCTGGAGAATATTAAAGATCACAGAATCACAGAGTATTCTGAATTGGAAGGGGCCTACAGGGATCATCAAAATCTGACTCCTGGCCATTCACAGGACAGCTTGAAGAATTACACCATGTGCCTGAGAGCCCTGTCCGAATACTTCCTGAACTCTGTCAGGCTTGGTGCTCTGAGATTACTCAAGACAGGAGGAAAAAGGTGAAAAGAAGGTCTGATCCAGGTCAGCACCAAAGCCTGAGCCAGGAAACTCTAAAAAATAAATATCTGTTCTGATGCATTAGGAAAACAAGCCTTGTCCTCATTCTACTCAGGGCTTTGATACATAAAACGTGCTCTTTCCTTTCCTTTCCTTTCCTTTCCTTTCCTTTCCTTTCCTTTCCTTTCCTTTCCTTTCCTTTCCTTTCCTTTCCTTTCCTTTCCTTTCCTTTCCTTTCCTTTCCTTTCCTTTCCTTTCCTTTCCTTTCCNTTCTACTCATTTCCTTTCCTTTCCTTTCCTTTCCTTTCCTTTCCTTTCCTTTCCTTTCCTTTCCTTTCCTTTCCTTTCCTTTCCTTTCTCCTTTCCTTTCCTTTCCCTTCCCTTTTCTTTCCCTTCCCTTTTCTTTCCCTTCCCTTTTCTTTTCTTTTCATTCTTTCATCAAGGCTTTGATCCTCTCAGCTCAACGATCCAATAGAAGGGCCATTCCCACATTCACATAACATACAGCTTCCTCAGTTTTCACCAGTCCATGCAATCTTGCCAAATGTGCTGACACCACCATTGGAACACAGCTAACCGTCATGATTTCAGTGAAAAATCAAAGTGTTCTGTAGCCGGCCTTTCTCTGACAGTACGCTAAATGCAGCTCTAATTAATGTGCGAAAAAATAATGTGTGAAAAAGTACCAAGAGATTCCATTTGTGCCTTTTCTTGGATTTCAGGTATTACAACTTGCCAGCTCTATAAGTTGCTAAGTATTAAAAAGCATGACTGTACTGAATAACGAGGCATGGAGTGGGCTACCTGAAATAATTCAAGTACTTAGCTGGACCACTTACTCTCCTACTTTAACAGACCCACCTTTCTGGCTATCCTGTATTCCATCTATTTGAAAAATATTCTCTCTCAATAAGAAATTAGAATAGCTAGTGGATTTTGAGTAGAACCTTTTTTGAAATTTTTATGAAACTTAAAACCAATGTACAGGTTTTGAACTGGATTTTAAAAAAAAAAAAACCAGACAAAATAAGGTCTTCTAAGATATCACAGAGAAAGCATTTATACATGTATAATATCTATAGGACATACACACTTCTTTATATTGTGACATACATATTTTAATTCCCAAATGATGGCTATTTAATTCCTGAAATCACGCTGTTTATAACAAGTCTGCGTGCTCTGTTTATGAGGGATGTTCAGGTTGCCGAGAAGTAGTGATGGATGTTGTGCATTCAGGATGCTACTCAACTGTGTATCAGTCTGGATAACTGGTGCACACAGCACTCGATGAGTATAAAAGAACACCAAGTATCATTGCGTACAAGTAAAGAGAAATTATACTTTTGATACAAAGAATATCTAAAACCAGATAAAGCAATATCACATATTAGGATAAAAATACCTCATTTGCACAAACAATAATTTTCTTTCCTAAGTTGTGAACAACTCAAATGAAATCTGACTCATCAGTGTTGGCAGTCAGGAGAAACTGAGTGCTCCAAGTACAAATGAATGGTTCATTTTCAGGGGCTCACTCTCTTCTCTATCTTATGCAGGCCCAGCTGAAGAACTGGGTGAAAAGGAGAAGCTCATATAAATAATTCACACAGAGAAGCCCACATGTGTATATATATATAATCTCCTAATCCATACTGTGCTGGTCTAAGAAAGTCTCTCCCAGGCTTCTCCAAGTTAATCATCACTGTTTCCCTGCTAGAGATTACAGCTCTCTTATGGGTGCTAACGAAGGTTGCTTTGGTGAACACTTCCTAATCTATTTCAGTGACTATGAAATTGTTACTGCCTTACCCAGTTTAACTTCCAATCGACAAAAACAGATTCACAATGACTATTCAAGGTGTTGTCATATCAGAAACTCTGCTGGTAGACAATAATGGATTGTTGTTTCCATGGAAGGAAAATATTACAGGATGGGAGCCTCTTCATATAATGCTGCTGTACCTGGGAAAGAAAATAATGTCTGCTTAACAAAGGCAGAGAATTTCTTTCACCCAGAAGTGAAAAGAAGTACTGACAGGAGATGTACTTGTTGTCCAGACAGGAGTAAACAATGATAGGGAAAATTGCTGTGTAAGCCACAGGACAGTATTTCCCAAAGGCAAAGGGGTACACACCGTTCATAAATCAGTCCATGTTCCAAATTAGAGTGTGAACTGTGAGAAAAACATGGTTCCCCAAAAAATTCCTGTTTATTAATTTGCCCTACTTCTCCCAAGATACGTGTTGGTCAGGTTGTAAAAGAAATGTCACAAAGCAGTACTTGCAATAGTATGAATGATGACTCCAAGGGCCTTTGCTTTCCACTGTATCTCAACTCCTGTTTTCTAATTAAAATTAATGTCAGGGTACAATTTTTATTTCTATAATGTTTTAAGTGACTCAATGGCACAATTCACAGAGAAAAATACGGCATAAGAATAACAAAAAAGCTATACTAGAGTAACAGAAACACCCCACTGTCCTAGGTTTATTTCAAGGTTACAGTTAATTTGTGCTCCTTCAGAAAGTTATGAGGATTAATAAGATGTTGCAACTAGAAATATCTTTGAAGTAACACATGCTTTAAACTGATTTACTCTCACAGAATCAGTCTTGGGAAAAATGCAATGAAAACATTATTTCTTCTCTGATTTATCTTATTTGCCTATTACAATCCATTGGCAGGGCATGATCATCAATCAGTTTTCTACACAAAAATTACATCATCATTCCTCCCAAGTCAAAGGTGTGCAAAAAAAGCAATATAATATCTTTATTCACACTTTACACTGCCAGCAGAGTCAATATTTTGACGGAACCAAAAATCCTCTCACTGAAGTCCTAGTGCAAGGTTTTCATTTCATTTTCAGTTCTCCAAAGGAATTAGTCACCACACATGGTAGATTAACTGCAGCAGCTCAGCATCTTCAGATGCACTAGAGTTTTCTTACATTATATGTATCAAGACATAATTGTGCTGCCAGCTTTGCTGACTGAAGTTATTAGTTTTCATATTCAGCTACCTGTCTGGAGCAAATGAGGTGTACTTACTGTCTGGACAGGATGGGAGAACATGGGTAAACAGTGAATACCAAAGATCTGAGGAATACCCTCAGAAATCAATCACGCTTTGTATTAAGAATTGCTTGAGTGGTCTATAAAGGCTTGATAATCTAAGAACTCTATAAGTGACAAAAGCTTATTTTAATGAGTATTAGGTCTTAGAGTCAGTTACAAACAAAACAGTGTAATGCCATAGGATGCCATTTACTGCTGCTGTTGCATTCTTTCCTAGATGAATAGGTGAGCTCACTAGGAAGAAGCATAGTCATATAAATAACTACAGATTCAAGTGGAAGCCCTTTTTCCTTTGCCTGAGGGTTCTTTCTGCCTCTTACTTTTCTTTCTCTTCTCTATAGGACCCCTGTAGAAAATGCTGCCTTCCCTTCCCTCTCTGTTGCACTCTCTTAAGAGCAAGGAGTGTCATTTCAAATCATATTCAACATAAAGTCCTAGAAATCTCCAGTCAAAATTTTCTGCAATTAATTAGGTACTAATTTCCTCTTCTGTATATCTAAAAAAAGAAGCAAGACTCACCTACCATCAGCAAAACTCCTGGCAGTTCATATTTTAAGCAGATGCTTAGCATCTGTTTCCACAAAAAAAAGAAAAACAACAAAAAAACAAACAAACAAACAAGCAAACAAAAACCAACCAAAAACCACAACCCCAGAAGTATGTCTTGTCCCTGAAACAACCTGTTATTTTGACCAAGAACATCCTGTAGCCTTCCAAACCAGGCTGCACGTGGAAGATGTTGCCTGGATTACACTTCTGCCAAAGAAGGAGAGACAACAGAACATGTGCATGACTTTCTTTCCCACACTATAAGTATACTGGTGTCTAATTTTGTTTTATTTTGAAATAAACAACAACAAAACAACCCAAAAGGTGAAGGTACCAGATGGCGCTAACATCACTGCTGCCATCTAGCAGACTTCTATTCTCTCCTGAGCAGGATGTTTTGGTCAGTGGTTATTATCTGCACCTTTCTTGCATGTAGTCACTTTTAGAAGGTTTGTATAGAGACATTGAAAAGGTTACAGATTTATCTCTTTTTTTTTTTTTTTTTTTTTTTCCAAATCAGACTTAAAACCAGTGATCTGATCTGACTTTATTTCTCTCTTGGACCTTCCTTTATGCTAAGCACTTCCCATCTGGCTCACTCTTTTTATCTTGCAACATACTTGCACCATCAAACTAAATTACTGTTTGCAGTAAATTTAAGCTCCAACTCTAAGGCACTTCTTATTGAAGTGTCTTGTTTGCCCTGGTGTGGTTATAGTCCTCTTGGGATTTATATTATAAAATTTATTTTATGGGTTTACAGCAGAGCAGTAAAAATTCTCATTGCACTGAAATTTGGCTTACAAGCATCAAATACAGAGCTTTTTTTTTATATTTAAAAGGTTACCTTGTAAAATTTTAGTGATTTTGTTACTATTATTTCTTTATATTTACAAGCATCTTCATTCTTCCACCATTCATTTTCACTCTACTCAGAATTATTTCTGATGCAGTGCACTGAACAGAAAAAATATCTTACATTATCTTTTAAAAGTACATATCTGGCTTAAGATTTTGGTTTTAGAAGGTTCTAAATCAGCCAGAGCAACAAGTTTTCTCACAGACCTTTTCTCTCACCACCTCATCTCCTCCACATATGAGCTCTCCCTTTCCCATTGCCTCCTATTCCCACTGATATGTTGGAGCTTCAGACTCTCCGCTTGCAAAAGGCCGAAGGTAGCAAGTCTCTTTGTCTGCATTTGGGGTAATTTCCTCACCCCATCCCTACTTTGTGATAGTACTATGTAACTAACTATATAACTGTTCTCTAAAGCGGAGTTCTGGCAGCTGGAAGTCAGACTATTGATCAAAGGTTTGTTTCTTTAAGCAAAATAATGATGATTAATTTACTGGCAAATACTTTGAGTGCCAAGGTAAATCTCCCAAGACAAATGAAACGTGATGTCCCCTTACCTAAAATATTTTCATGCCTAGAGCACTCTAATTGAAAATTACATAACCTTTAAGATACTCAGGCTTTGCACTGACTGTAGAAATCGGTGTTCTCTGAAAAAAAATACAGAAAAAAGGTGATCTACTGCTCCAGCAGCATGCTCTTTTAAACAACTGCAAAGCAGGACATAAAATACAAAAGCATGGTGTTCCCCTAAGCATTCACCAACACTTGCCTAACACGCCTGATACCATCTATTTGCATTCAGAAGAGAGGTTAAAGGTGAGAATGATGCCATCAACTTACATTTTACAGCAAAGATCAGAGTAAGCGACAGAGAATTCTGCTCGAAGACATCACTTGCCGCAGGCAGTTCTTAGGCAGTATTGTCTGCTAGATCACAATACCGTTATCACAAGGTACTGCTTCTGCAAGCCTTCATCACAAACCCCATAAGTTTCAAGTGCTTCAAGAGATTTCTGAACCTGGAATACTTAAAGGAAGATCAGCAGTTACTTTTTCCCATAAACAACCCTTCATCATTCAAACAAACAACAACAACAAAACAGCAAAGGAAGAATAAACAACAAATGGATAACAGGTTTCAAATTCAGTCAGTTCAGTCTAGCAGAAGGGTATTTGACCACTGCATATCTATACAGGCACAAAACAGATGTAATAAACTAGTGCCTGAGTTATGTTAAAGAATACTACTTGGAGCAAACTGAAGTGACCTCAATAGCAAGACTAGGCACATGCTTACTCCAATCAACATATCCTGCATCAGACCAGTAATTGTTTAGGTATATAAAGACACACTCACAAACCATTCTTTCTCTCTTCAATGAATGTCACACTGTGCCCAGTGACTTGCCCCTGCCTGAGACTGAATATATACCACAGGATTAGGCTCTGCTGCTGAGTTAGACAGGGAACATTATTTAAGAATAGAGTTGTGACTCTTCCAGGACTCCTGTCTGAGATGAAGCTCAGGCAGCTTACCAGCAATGAGCTGAGCATGGCAGTTCACTGGTGGTGAATATTCCCACTGACATGGGAATAACTTGACAAAAGTCACTGTGTGGAAGCACTGCCTTCATCAGTTCTTCATCATTACTCTCTTCAGTGTGGTGCCATTTAACCATCTTTAGGGCCAACAGTGAGCCCAACCTGTGAACTAATTCAAGAACAATAGTCAATTCAGGCAAATTCCGCCTCATTTGTCTTGGCAGCTGTTAAATTGGTATGGCCAGGGGGAATTAGGTATGGGATAAGGAGTGTCTCAGGGGACTTAAGAGAACAACACGGCAGCCCAAGCAGGCAACTCAGTAGCTTTTGGGGAGAAGAACATAAGTGAATGGAAAGAGCAATAGGAATAGTCATGTTTTTGTGAAGTTGTTCTTTTCTTTAACATTCTTATTTCAAGCCAATGCAGTTGATTGATTTGACACCTTGCAGAATAACTTCTCATGTCTGTCTTTTGCTTGAAAACAGACATTTATATTTACACCTCAGAGAAAACCAAATATTCCTCCTCTACGTTTGACAAGTCTATTCACTCTCATGAATGTTACTAGCTACCCAGGGATAGACAAACTCAGAATGACTCCTCCAAGTCTCAGCACAAATCCATGACCATTACTATGCTAGTTATTTCTGCTTCTAACTTTTTTAAATAGTTTGTTGTGGTTTTGTTTGGGGAGGGGAGGGGGGAGGAGTTACTGACCACTGCAGCTCTTTTTATCTTAAAAGCAATGTTTCAGCCCTTGAAAGACATCACAAAAGTTCACCATGTGTCCTTTTCTGGCTGCAGCTATACTAGCTCAAGACCTTGGTACCCGAGGCAACCAACGTTATTGCTGAGCTGCGCGCATTTCATTCAAGGTTCAATGTGGGCAACTAATGGGGCAGACCGGGAGGAAAGAAACATGATGTCAGGGGAGGAGGAGGAGGCTATAGCATTGCAGGCCAGTGGGAGCTGTAGCAAGAACATGCAGACTATCCCTGAGACACTTTTCCCCACCACCACTGTCCTCAAGCAGGGGAAGAGATGGCTTCTGGAGATACATTTGGTTATTGCATTGAAAAAAGGTTGGCCAGTGCAATACCAGAGGCACAGTAGGTTGTGGTGACCAACAACTGTCGCACCACTGGCTGGCTGGGCACTTCTGCCTGAAATAATCACAATAAAGTTCTAATAAAGTCTTGGGAGGAAGAATTGACCTGATGTTTATTTATCTGCAGTGTGTTAAATTCACATCCCTCTGCTTAATCCAAAATATACATAGCATCTTTATTTACATACATATATAAACATGTGCATACCTACATATGTAGATATACACATTTTTCAGAAAGGCACACCTCAGGATATTTAAAAAATATTTCCACCTCCTAGTGAATTTTAATCAATTTCTGATTTTTTTTCTCAGTGAAAAACAAAGATGAAGGAGAAGCAAATCAAGCAAACACTGACAAGTTCAGGGGATTGATAAAACACAGTAGAAAGCCCATAGTCTGACCCATTTTTCCTGACCTTATCTTTGTGTGACTTAAGTAGAATAGGTTACTTTACCTGATATTTTAAAGGTTGTTAGCCCCTTCTCATATTAAATCTTGTTCTCAGCTGTGTACAGCTTTAACCCTTTGAGCTGTGTATTTCTCTTTACACATCTTCCTCAAGGTCCTTTTTATGTTGTCATTATTCAACTCTGCTATTTCTTGGAGCAAGATTAAAAGGAAATGTGTGTTATGCTTGCTAACCTAAATCCATACAAAAGCTTTCATTGTAAACTTGAGTGTTACCTCAAAGTATGCAGTCTACAGCAGGACTTTGCAGTTGACAGCTTGTCACCCTAGAGTCACAAATATATGTCCTGCTGGTAAAATTAGCTAAACTATAATAGTTTTCCAATTTAAAAAAAAAAAAAAAAAAAAGAGTTTCCTCGTGCTAATGTACTCATATCTAAAACTAAGGACCCAATATTGCAAATTTTGGCTTAGGACTCATTATTGCTTAGGATCCAGAATATTGCAATTTTTCTCCCAGCTTCTAATGAGATCCATGAAAGCTTTATTATTTAATCACCTATGGGCCCTTGCCAATTGTATTAATACTCTTAACTTCTTTTTTTTCATAGAATTTAATAGACTTTAATGGAAATTGACCAGACAAGCAACACAGTGTTCAACAGACTGCTGAACACAGATTTCCCACATACACACTACATTATATAAAGTACGAAATGCCAAACCAATAATGCTAATGCTCAATGTACACCCTGCAAGTAGGCTGTTCCAGGCACTAGAAGTTGGGCATGTTTGCAGGTTCAGGGAAGACATTTCTCCCAGGGTGAAGCAGTCAGGCTGTGCTTGGAAATTCACAGTGTCAGTAGGTATGACAACCGTAAACCTTGTATATGTCCTGCACAGAGAAAAAATTTGCAGATTAAATATTGATATTCCTTCAATAACTCTCCTTACAAGACATCCCACTAAATTTTAAACATCAAGATTATTCCAGATTCCAGAAAAATCAGGCCAATTACACCAAAGATATAGATCTGGATTCTGATGTTGCTAGGGGACTAAGTTCCCTGATACCACTGAAGTTAAATTAACACTGATTTAATGAAAGCAATTTTTTACCTGGAATATGAAAGTGTACTTCCAGCATGTACTAGATCTCTAGCTCTGTAGTGGTTAAGAGAAGCATGATTATCCTTTATTTGATTTGAAGATTTTATTTAGCTTTTAAGGAAAAAAATAGTCCATCCCTGTTCATATCTTCACATACATATATAATTTATGCTCTGTTGACTGACAGAAGAAGAACAAACATATTAAAATTTGATACCTGCCCTCCAAATGAGGGAAACATTTCACTATAGAGTTTTCATTGTTCACCTCTGATCATCTTCACATTTAGCTGTTATTGCTTTCTTAAATATTGTTTCTATTTCTTGTCCAAGAATTGGGGATCAGCTTTTTGACAGCATATTGAAGAAACTATCTAAGTGCTGAACCATAAATCCACTTCCTGTATTCATTCTGGACTTACTTGATCTGCTCATTGATTATTTAACCCAAAATATTAAGCTTTACCATTTGTTCCTGCAAAACCTGCTGCCCTGTAGGGAAATCTCTGACAGTATTGCTTAAGGAAGTCAGTTTTGTAAATAATAGACATCAGTGGGGTTTTTTCGTATAATTTTATTTTAGCAAAAAATAACTTGACTATACAGTAAGCATATGATATTCAAAGAGTAAGGCATCAAAGTAGAAGCTAAGCAGTGGATCAAACAACTTGAACTCCAGGCCACAATTTCAAAAAAAAAAAAAAAAAATCAGTTAATTTTGCTTTTATGCAAATGCTATTTATCTTGCCTGTTGGCAGTTCAGACTTCATTCCAGCCCAGAATGTCTGAGTACTGACATGAGTGGCGTTAAGTAGTGTGATGATATATCTCCACCTAACTGCTTGTCTTCTTTACATAATCCCATTTTTAGCATTTGTATCAAAATGAACCTAAAGAATGTAAGGACAGTAGAAAAGACACTGTACAAATAAAATAAATTAGCCCCAACACCTGAACTTAAAATGTATTTTAAGAATGGAAAGCCTGGAAGAAACATATCCTACTTTGAGATACAAATAATTCTGCTTCAAGTGTAGGATTAATCTTCCACTTTAAACATTTACAGAGCCTCATGATATTCTGCCATTGCCACAAACTGCTTGTGCCAAGGGACTTTCAGGTCTAATCCTCTTGAGCACAGATTTATTGCAGCTTTGCCCTATCTTCAGAGTTTTGCATTCCCCTTCCTACCATTACATCCCTGTATTCTACATTTGAATATCTTTCTTTTTAAGCTTCTGGTACATGTGCAAGCCATCTGGTACTCTCTCCACCCAGAGAGAATGCAACTACTAACAGGTCTGGGATTTTACTCTATTTATGATAAAATATTGAATTGTTTTTCATCAAGACAATAATTACTATGATTGCATTTGGGTTTAATTTTAAATAAGTTTTGTAGTTATCCAGAGCACAATGCCATTAACAATTTTACAGAGCTGAGCTCTATCAAGAGTGAAAGATACTTGAAAGGTAGATTTATGAACTACAGGTAATGAATGTTGCTGAGTCCTGAAGCTCTCCTGCAATTACAAGCAGCTATTTTCAAGGAAGCCTAAGATTCCCAATAAAGTTTAAGCATCTCCAGCTTTAGGAGGGACCATATTGTGTTGGCAGGCTGGTGGAGAAGACAATGCAGTCATCAGAATTACAGTGTCATGGTAAAAAATTATTTAGATTTCAGATATAAACAATCACATTATTTACTACTGCACTATCAATTTGTATTGATGGTATGAAGAATAGTTAATTGCTGTTGCTTATGTAACTTATGTAAAATATGCAAAACTGCATTAAATCAGTAGTACAGATACACTGCCATTAGGAATAACTGGTCACTCAAACTCTGATTATCACAAAGAAGTGGTTAAGCTGACACAAAAAATCACTGTGAAATGTATTAGCAAAAGCAGGTTTAATATAAATTTGTGAAAGTACAACTTCACAAAGTGCTTTAGGTTTACTTTGTTACTTGCTGCATACAAAGCGTACGAAGGAAAATCGGATTAGAATCTGTTTAGAATGATTTACACAGAGACCAGGAATACAAAAGTGTAAGGGTGTAGAAAAGGGTGCATGACTCCTGTTGAGTCATGAGGTTCAGAGATGACCACCTTGCTTTCTAAACTCCTGAGAGCCTAGGTGAGGCTGAGTCCAGTCTCAGTCCCATACAGTTTAGTCTGAAGGATTTAGCAGCATTTAATAATTAACTAATTTAACAACTATAAAAGGATTCAATAGAATTTACTACAGCTACAACAGTGACTTAATTATAGATCCAAATTGGCAACATTCATGCTGTACTTATAGTGTGTTCAAATTGCTTCACATGCACAAACATGTAGAGACACAATGGCTGTGTCTATATAAATTTACAAAGATACACCTGTTAAAAATTTCCTTCAATTCCAGCGAAATACTAATGTTAAATGCCTTGTCATTTCTCCATGGGTGAGACTTGTCCCTTAAGAAGGGAGTGAGAGTGTCAGTTCAGGTTGCACCATGAGTTATCAGTGACAGTCCTGCAAGTATAGCAAAGCTCTGAGGTACCACTCTAAGAGAGAGGTGCATCCACTGCAGTCCAGAATTGTTCAAAGAGCCTCTCTTAGAACAGCTGCGTAGAGGGTTATAAAATGCTTGGCTTCAGTCATTAGTGAGTTTCAATCCTGGCTTTAATCCAAGCTGGTAATTACTGGAGTTCTTAAAAAGTTCAGTAACAATGATACTGTTCCACTCAGGCTCCAATTCAGGTAAATAATGTTACCAGGCTGTCAGAGGATGATTGATTATCTCTTGTTCCCCTCCATGGTGAGGCAACAGAAGTCCCTGGTACAGACAGTGCCACCTCCACCTTAGCCATGCAAGAGCTTCTGGCATGGTCCAGTCACACTTCACCACTCAAGTCATTGTTCAAAAGCCAAGGCCTAATGGGAGTCACTGAGATCACAGAGCAGCCTGATGAGGGAGCAGGGGGAGTGTTACATCACCACAGTGGTTTAGAAAACACTCTGGTTGATACAGGTGAACTAAATTACCATGAAGGCCAATTTATTAATTGGGAACAAAACATTTCCCTATGAAACCTTCATTAAAAAGCATTTAACTGTGACTAATGTTAGTATATTGTTACGTGTGATCTTAAGCATTATTAAGCAGGTGCCTGACAAATGAGTGCTGCATGTCTTCTCAGTGCCTCTCAGTAAGGTATAGTGGTACATGGCTAATCTAAATGAGGTCCTACTGCAGCAGAAGCCCTTGACCTTTTTTATGGCAAATGGAAACCTGTTAAGACGCATGCATTTCTACTGAATGTGACAAAATCAGCCTGAAAAAAAAGTATAAATGTAACATTTTCATGGTACTTTACAGAGTATTCCAGAGTAGTTTCATGGACTGGTTGTCATTACAGTCCTTGCTAGATGTTCTTTATACTAGATATGACAGATGGATTTTGTAGACTTAGGAAATTTTGAAGCATGTCACAGTAATAAAGTAATTTTTTCCCTTTTAAATTCTGTCATTTCAGTGACAGCAAGGATTATTACCCCAATACAGCATGTAAGTGTGCTTAACTTTCAGCACATCAAAAGTAAAATCTCAAGATGTGTTCCTCTGGTATTCATTAACATGGAACTGGATCAACAGGACCAAATCCAGATCAAGAAAAGAGGTTATCTGCCTTTCTCTAGTAGAAGTCATTGAAGAGAGAAGGCAAGAGAGACCAATAAAATTACAAGCCAAGTTTGCCAATTCACAACTTCAAAAGTTTTATAAGCATTTAAGAATCCATCTATTGCCAAAAAAAAAAAAAAACCAAACCAGCAAACTAAGTGATAACTCTCTTTTGTGAGTTTGAAAACACCAATATAATTGTCTTTCTCAAAGGGACCTTTAAAATAAGCTAAAATTTGACCCCCATCATCATGAAGTCATTTAACCTTCCTCCCACAGTCACAGGCTTATCAGCAAGTATTTTCTCAGTGATTTGTGGTCTAACAAAGGTAGAGAAACTACCTTGTAAAAAGTGTTAGGCTGTGGAGAGTACCTTTAGGGACCAAATATCAACTTACGTACTCTCTAGAAGGAGCAAGGATCTGAAACATCCAGCCTGCAATCACAGTTACTCTCAATGTTCATGAAGTAACCACCATACAATGTTATATTTCAGTAGTGTTTTATTGCCTCATGCCATTTTTAAGAGGTGATGTACAATTATCATAGTTGACGATAAACTGATTGTGAAACCATAAAAATAATGAATAAGGTATTACCAGGTATTGCACAGCATGGATGAAAATGCACATACCTCTTAGACAAAATTAAAACAGCAGTAAGTGACAACAAAATGGAAAAAGAAAGATATCAGCAGTACGAGTTGTAAATAAAATAATTTGTTAAACTATTTGAAGATGTCTGAATTAAGAACATTAAAAATAAGACTCCAAGTAGAAATCTCACTGAATGTTCTTCAAAACACTACACTTTTGCACACAAACTTTGGAGTCAAAATCCTTCTCTACATATTCAGCATATGGTCTCATGCTTTATGCTGTAACCAGTATACTGTGCTGCATAAATTAATCATGCTTTACAAGCTCTATAAAGAATGCATGCCAGGAATCCATGTGCATACCATCCCATACTTAAACAAACAAACCCATCATAGAAAATCTTGCCGTCTCAAACAAGGGAAATGTGGTTTCAAGTCTCATTATTTTTTTCACCCTCCTCTTACAGGATCACAACAACAGCTGCTTGCATGATGGATCTCCGCAGATATCCTCTGGATGAACAAAACTGCACACTAGAAATTGAAAGTTGTAAGTTACTGGAGGGAAGGGGTTGGCCAAATGACAGCTGAGAATTGAACGACATTCACAGGTTAGGCAAAACAGGAGCAAGCTGTTCAAATACTATGTGTTAGTGAGCTTGCACACTGAATATGCTAAATGCATTTCTGTAAAACATAAGCCAAAATATGTTTCATTCACAATATTGGTTGATCCAAGCTTGTAAGATGTCTTTCAAAATCTCTTGTCAAGGAAGGGAGGAGAGTATTTTTTGAAGATTAGCTCAGAGGACAGCAATCAAGCACTGTCCATCTTCAGTGCCTAATCACTGCTGAACCTGGATTAATTACTTCACCTCAGCACATTCATCTCTAACATCAAGACTGACATCTTTCGCACATGGTAGTGGCAGGATTGATCAGTTGCTGTTACCAAATCATTTGGAGGTTATAAAAGGAAACAACTTGATCCTTCAGCACCAAGGTTAATGAGAACTTTGTCATTGTCTTCTGTGAGCATAGGAACAGGGCGTGGCACTTAGAAATTTTTGTTATTAACAACATCTCTATGTATTTTATGATGGTGGCTTTTAGAGAAGTGCCTGTGAAGGTTTTTGAAAAGAATCTTTATTATGCTGGCCACTGTAGCTTCCCTTTCCAGTGTTTCTCATCATGCTACTAATCTCCCCAGTCACTTTCTGCTAGTTCAAAACTCAGTCCAAGTGTCCCAATCCACCACTTTCCAGGACCTAAGAAGTTGCTTGTTAGGATGCATGGTTGTCATCCCACACTTGGGCTTTGCAGACACCTGACTTTTTTTGGCACAAAACAGTTTTCTTGATGTTGCTGGCTGCTGCTTGGCTCATCTTCTGGCTTAAACTTATTAAAGCATGTAATGGATGCTTTTGGAGAATGAGTCATATCTTGATTTTCAAAATAAAGTGCATAGCACTTCTCCTCAGTGACTTTTCTACCTGATTAGCAGAGGAAATGGATGTATGTACAATACCACAGCAACCAAAATCGGTGATGATACTGAAATTGCCTTCATTTTGAACTCATACCTTAGCTTATTTGTTGGGAGGTAGTTGAAGTCCCCAGCTCAATCATTACTGAAGATTATGAGATTACATAAGCATTTATCAGATAGCAGCCCAAATAAAGAAACTAGACTGGCACTTTACTGGTTTATACCTCTTTTTTCACAAGCTTTCACATAACTGATGCTTTGTAGGGATAAATGTTCAGTGAGAATGGATTCAGCAGTACCACTGAGACCTCATCAAGAATCAAAATTAGCATCAGATGGAATAAACAATTAAAATGCTAACACAATCCAGGTTGAGAGGGTCATGTTGCTCACGTGACCAGTCACACATGCCCAAAAGAAAATTGGTTTTCAGACCTTTTGAACACTTACATAAATAATTCACGTCTCCAGAGACACACATGTTGATATGTTAAGACTTGTTGAGCTGATCACAATTTGCAACAGCTCAAAATTGGAGAGTGAATTACTTCTCATGAGTATTTAGGTCAGTTCTACTAACAACTGAATGATTTTCCGAAAGCACAGATGTGCTTACCTGCTACTGGAAGCCCACAGGTAGTAGATGTGTCAGGAGCTCTGGTGTTTTTGACAATTCTCCACCTAAAATATACCTTCTAATGCACCACAGTTCTTCTCATCTGCATGTCTAAAACTCTTGAAAATTACTGATCATTCTTGGAAGAACAGAGATCTGAAGCACAAGCTGCCTACTTCTTTCTTAGGCATTTGAGTTCAAGTAAGCCATTTGTCCAGAGTATTCTGCACTTAGTAGTACCCACTAATCCCCCTTGAAAGTAATGAGGGGGCAGATGGAGAGGGTGAACAAAGAGGTGATAACCATGACCATGGTTTCTCTGCTCATGCCATGAAGCAGGCGTTTGCTTCCATGACAGAAGCAGTTTTATAAGACTCCCACCCTCAAGCTCTTCTTCCAGCTCCAGCATCATCCTTCAGCTATTGTACTTCTGTTCTGTTTCTAATGTGCCAGTATACAAATGTTCACAGAGCTAGGATGAAAATGTTAACTTTTTTTTGGTTAAAAAATTATCCCTTTGATAGAAGGGCTTATCCACCTCAATTTGGGACTGACAAGAATTAAATAAACCCCAGGACAGAACTGTTTCTTCAAGAAAAGGGCCAGGGAAGGTGGTGCTGTAATCACTAAGCAAGTCTGTAAATCACTAAGCAAATCTGTGCAATAGCAAGCAGCATTTCTCACCACTAGACAGATCCTGTGCAGTATGTGCACTGTCAAACCATTTTCAAAGCACTGGAAAGTGGTTTTGTTCATTTTTATACTATGCACAGTTTTATGGTTTAACCCATGTGGCACCAGCTTCCAGAGCAGTACTGTTGTACAGTGAGAGCTGCAGGTTTTCCTTCATTCCCAAAGGTTGGCAATCAGATGTCTTCTCAGCAAGTCCCAGGGTGTTTCCCCATTTCTAAAACAATCAAGCTGGAGATACATTTTCCCCTCCAAAAGCTAAGTACTCCCCAGTGCATCCACAACAACTGTGCAGCTGTGCAGCTGTGCCACAGAGCAGCAATGCTGAAGCACACACAACCTGGCTCTGTTTTGAGTTCCCATGTGTTTTTAAGGGTGACATACTCCTGCTGCAGAAGGAGCATGTTCCAGAGGAAGCGGGAAGTCCCACAGATTAATCTATCAAAGAACAGATGAACATCCCACTACTTGTGAGCAGAAAGGCAGTGAGTCATTTCAGCTCATAGGGATGCTGTGGTAATTAGCCAAAGACAGTCCCTGAAAATCTAAAGTGGTAAGAATTGTTCCTTAACAATACTTAACAGTGAGTAATTTCAGGCATTGCAAATAGCAGCAAAACAGCTGTGTGACACAGAAATGGAAAAGAGCACAAGGAATCAAACGCTGCACTATTATCAAACCTCTCCAGCAGCACAGCAAAGGCATGGATAATGCATGCCTATATTGAGTCAACAGATTATTTTCATTCAAAAATTGCATTTCCAGCTTCCCTGAAGCTATCTTACAGTACTGCAGAAGCTGTGTATGCGTGGTTGACAATGACAGAAATGTATACATTTAGGAGGAGAGCATTTTGGCTGCACATGTTCCTTCACACGTTTTCACAGCTTTACTCAACCAGTTCACCTTATTCTAAATTCTGCAGTGGAAGACTGGGAGACTGTATCAGACATTTTACACCTGTTCCAGTGTCTACTACCATGATGGCCACTGGAAACTTCTGTGTACAGAATCAAGGGATTTTATAACTGGAACTGCTTCATCAGCGGAGCTGGGATCTGTAACAATCCATTTCTCACAGATTAGCATATACTGGGAAAGAGGAGACCTAATACTTGGCTGGAGGTTACACAGACTGCTTGGCACTCTCACATGAGTTCTGATGGATGTCAGCTTGGCAATTTAAGATGTTAAATCCCCCAGCTGTTAGTTCTGCTGTATCAGGTAGCCTTTGGCAAGGGCTACAACTGCTACGGCAGTTCAGAACCCAGTGCCTTGGCACATGTCCACTGTCCCTGGCAGCAGCCATGACAGGCTCTGGACTGGCATAGGTGCAGACACGCATCTCAGCTGATACAGGAGCAAGCAGAAGGAGGAGGCAAACAGCCAGGGACAGTAACATCAAAATGCTACAATTATATCACCCAGAGATTGTCAGAGGCTTCTGACTGCACGAAGCTGCCCCACTCTAGCACCCTTCATTACAAGTGCTCAATGCTCTACCTAGAAGACAGAGTACTATTATTACTCTAATACTCTTTGTCCCTCTGAGGTGTCCAGTATCACAGTCACAGTGTGACCTTGTGGACTAAGCTTGCACCTGGCTTTCACTCATCAGAAAAAACTGTGTGCTGACAGCATCACTCTGACAATAAATTAACTCCCCATTTGGGGTTTTACAGTATCTCACAAATTTCAGTGAAATGTGTTTCACTGTCACAGCAGAGGGAAGGCCCAGCTGTGCTCCAGTTTGGCAAAGTTATTTACTTACTGGCAAGCTACTGTATGTTTTACAACAGGTCTGAGCTGATTATCAAAACTGTCCCTTTGGAATCAAAAATCTGTGTCTCTATGACAACACTAATGCTGCAGCATGAATCAGAGATCAACACTGCAACACTGAGCCCTGCATTAGCCTTGTCAGCAACACCCTTAGAAACCGCTTGTATGGGTGACCTGAACAAGCCCACAGAAAGTTGGGGAAAAGAGGAAGATTTATTCAGTTGGCTACAGTATACAAAATGGCAATTCTGTTTTGATTCCACTGTTTTTATGGCTGTCCCTTCTTCATATAGAAATAGATCTAACACTAAATATATGTAATGCTTCTGTGAAAGCACAACCAACTTAGAGTGACATGGTAAATGAATAAACTGCTCCACTTGAATCTCTACATAGTTTGTTGCCAGAAAAAAAACAACAGCTGAGTTCATACCTAAACATTCATTATCACCTTTGTTGGCACAGAGCCGTCTGACAGAATGAGATTTGAACAGATTTATCACAGCTCTCTGCTTGAGACAAGATTTCATTGATCCAGGGTATGATTGCATTTGAACTACTAAGGATGTAAGAACCTACACCTCAAATAGGGATACTCTTAGAGATAAAAAACCTGTCTTAAATCCAAGCTTTCTCATACAGCTTTTCTTTTGCCTGTCTGCAGGCACCACATATCTAGTAATTTATTCATGCCTGGCAATAAAAATTCACTAATGAATATTGCTGTTCTGATACCTGAGGCAGCAAGAGCTTTGAGCTGGATCCACTTATGTATTTTCCCTAAAGTATCCAAAACCACTAAAAGGGCATCTGATCTCATCCTGCTTCTCACCAAGCATATCAAATTGCTTCCACAGAAAGCATAATTTCTCCCATCTCAAAGGAGCTTGTTGCTCAGAGTATTCTAAAAGCCAGTTGCAAGGCCCCTTCCCAATTAAAAAAAAAAAGGCTGGAAGGATGATGAACCCAATGGCTTCTTTAAAAGCTTCTTTTCTGATGTTCCTAAAGAGGACAGTCCCCCCCGCAACCAGTTGCTTAGGTTTTGCCACATAAATGAAGAGCTTCTCTCACTCACCCTCCTGCCAGACTGCCCCTGCTCTCCCATGAGACCTGTCAGCCATAAACCCATTCTCTGGAATGTGCTGTTTCCCATGGGCCCTGTGTACCCTGCGGAAAAAAATCCCTCATTTTCTCCGCTTTAACTTGTCTCTGGTTGTTACAGCATAGCGCTGGGAATAAAAACTCTCTTCTTCTTCTGGCCAATTCCTTTAACTGTTCCAAAATACATACTCAGCCTTAAATTTCTTTCAAACTTGGTGGACTAAGAAAAGAGAGAGAGGTTCCAAAACTCAGATCACTCAAATAGTGCATCTTTCTGAGATGTGATGCAATGCAAACTATCTGAATGAAAAGGTCAAAAGCGTTCCTGCCTGCCCATCTTGACTTAATCTGCCAGCTGTAAGTGATAGGATGTTCTTAGCATCTCATCCCATTCGCAGCATTCACAGTTCATCACTGTGTAGGTGGGTCTCCATCCCTGCCTGCTGTACTCCCAATGCTGCCTGCACTATGACACCTTATTTCACAAAGACTCTGCCCCTGGATCAAATGCCATATTCAAGCTCCCACAAAGCCTAACAAAAGAATAGGCAACAGCAGGACACAGAAAAGCACACTTTCTCACAGCACACTTATAACACAAGCAAGACAGTAGTATATGAAACACCCTAGCAAGAGCAGGAACGGAGATCAGCACAAAAGGCTGCCGAGTTTATCCCATATACTGCCCACTGGGATAGCAAAGTGGCTGCTCTCTGGGCAGCACATTTTGCAATTTGAAACTCACTTTATAACTTCTTAAGACGTTCAGATAATAGACCCTAGGTTACTCCGTATACCTTATGCAGAGTACACATACTGAGCTTGTATCATTGCAAATACGCTCTCAGAAGGATCGACCGTGGAGACTCTGCACGCACACAACAATCTGGAGATCCACATTAACTTCTGACACACCATCCTTCTGAGCTGCAGAGACCATGCTGGCAGCAAAACAAGAGGTTTAAAAGTTGCAGTATGAGCATACACAGGAGCAGATTTAAACATCACAGGAACAGAAAGACTAGCATGGAGCTGTGAAGCTGAGAAAGTTGTTTTTTAGATACTCTGAGAGGCAGATTCGCAAATAGCTTGCTGATATTGAAACTGAGAAATTAGCCAAGTAGGACTGCATGTTTCCTTTTTTTTCCACATCAGAATTTAAAATGTATTTTTGGCTCAGTTTATGTCATTCCTTACCACTCATCTTTTAAGTCAGCCACTGAGCTAAAATAATTCATTCTTCACAGCACACTAGTGTTAAGCCGCTGCGACTGCTCTGTTTCCACACTTTGGGAAGATTTCTTTCCCCAGAGAACTATAAATCAGTTATGTTACTTTCACAATGTATTTTTACACTGCACACAAATTTACAAATTACTCAGATGCAGTTTAGTCTATATAACTTTCCCTTTTTATTTTTTAAAACATGGATAGCTTGTCTTTCTATGGGTGCATAGATTTTAATAGCAAATATTTGACATTCAACAATTCCAGTACACGAACATATGAAATTAGCAAAGCCTGGTATACCTTAAGCCCTTTTCTATTGCACACAGGGAAATGCAGAGTTATTTTCACCAATTGCTCTTCTCATTTAGTGTCATCTTAATAACCTCAGAGATACCAATTCAAGACCCAGGGTATCCCCTGGTGACCACAGAGTGCAGGAAAGCTGTAGCTGAGTCACTTCCCAGCACAGCCTCATCAAGTCTCAGTCTTCAGCCTCTGAGACTCCCCAGGCCAGGGGAACAGCAAAAGGAAAAGCTTAGCTTGCTTTAAAAGAAATTAAGGATTCATTTAGAGGAGGGACTGACTTCTCCGGAAGCAGCCGTGCTCTTAGATGAGTCTGTATTTCTGCAGTCAGAGCTGGAGGAAAAATAATCTCTCCACCTGGTCATATCACATTCTTGGAAGAGCTGATACACTGTGCTTTGAGACAATACAGTTGTCCTAGAATGTTACAACCATAAGTACAGTTCATATATGTCGTTGTCTTCTGCCAAGGTGTGAATTGCTGTATAAAAGCAAAAAAACCCAGAACAAACTGGAAAATTCTGGTACTAATGGATTTGCTTCAGTTTGTGAAAATGAAGCCTTGCCGCCAATGCATCTAGATTTACAGATATTATAAATTTTGAGAAATAATCTACTCAGTACCTATCCAGTCTTTGTCTTGGTCTGTATCTATGGCTTCTTGACACTGCAGTAATACAAATAGCAAAACGCAATGCCTCAAATCTCAGTGTGGGAAGATGGCTTATCTGGCCTGGGACAACATTAATATGAAGTAGTTTTATTAAGTGGGCAGTATGCTCACATGCAAGTCCTCCAGCCCTCAGGAAACTACTCTGCAGAACAAAGAACAGAATTGAGCCCTTCAGATAAAACTCTTAATGCTTCTTCCATTAGAATTCTGGTACCACTTCTACCAGCTTTATTTATTTGTTCACCTTCCTCATAAACTTATAGCAACAAGCATTAAGTGCCAAAGAAGACTGTTCAAAGAGGCATAGGTTGTTATGCGGAAACCACAGTGTGTGGAAAACTTTGAGAAGAAAACATTGAGCATTTCAGTTTTGTTTGAAGACTCCATTCATACTAATACAATTTTTCATTTAATTTCTCTTTTCTGGTGTTTGGCAGCCCTCAGTTCATCAGGCTTCCATGGAAACAGCAGCACCAAGCTTCCCAGACTGCCAGCTCAGGTCTACCTAGCCATGCAGGAAACATCTGTGCAGGGAGGTGCACATTTGTCTTCCTCAGTCTTTCAAATACCTGTTACCATTGGAGTGCAAGCCTGGTTTCTAAAAGGGTCAACTGTCCCATCAGCACATAGATGGAAAATGAATTAACAATGACTCATTTCACACGAGGCATTGGATCCCAGGATCAGGGCTACATAGCCATGGTGCTGATGTCCAAGGAAAATGGAAAGGCTGCATGGTAACTCTAATTACAGATCTAAGCTATTGAAGCAGCACCTAAAGATTACTAGATTGCTACCCAGTATTGATATCTCTTCCTGCAACTTCCTGGTGAGGTGCAATTTTGGCTAATACTCTCAGTGACTTAGCTCAGAATATGTGGCCAGTCTTCTCAGCATCTATTTCCATTCTTACCCATTTATATTCTGTGAGTGCCTGTAAGTACAAATACAGGCTGGTTAAGGAATGGATTGGGAGCAGTCCTTAGGAGAAAGACTTGGAGGCTTTGGTTGATGGGAAGCTCAACATGACGTGGCAATGTGCACTCGCAGCCCAGGAAGCCAACCACTTCCTGGGCTGCATCAAAAGCTGCATGTTCACAGGTCAAGGGATGTGGTTCTGTCCCTCTGCTCTGCTCTTGTGACACCCCACCTGTAGTGCTGTGCCCAGCTCTGGGGTCCCCAGCGTAAGAAGGACAGGGAGCATAAGGATAGGGACTTGTTGGAGCAAGTCCAGAGGAGGGCCACCAAGAGGGAGAGAGCACCTCTACTATGGAAACAGACTGAGAGAGTTGGAGGTGTTCAGCCTGAAGACGAGACCAAGGGAGACCTTACAGTACCTAAAGAGGGCCTGCAAGAGAGCTGGAGAGTGACTTTATACAAGAGCAGGTAGTGACAGGACAAGGGGTAACAGCTTCAAATTGAAAGAGAGTAGGTTTAGATTGGATATTAGGAGCAAGTTCTTTACTGTGAGGCTGGTGAGTCACTGGAACAGGTTTCCCAGGGAAGATGTGGATGCCCCATCCCTGGAAATGTTCAAGACCAGGTTGGATGGAGCTTTGAGAAACCCGGACTAGTGAAAGGTATCCCTGCCCATGTCAGAAGGGTTGGAACTTTAGGTTCCTTCCAACTCAAACCTTACTATGTTTCTGTGATTCTATGATTTTGTGATCACTAAATTACCTATGGAGGTTTCTTCCTGAGGTAAAAAAATCCTATCATTTAAACTTTTACCATTTCTAATCCAAACCACACAGACCATGACTGCTTTATTTGTATTCACATTTAGAGTCAAAGCAACAGATGCTGTAATTCAAATATTTCACACACTTACTGTGGCCAGGAATATGTATCAAAAAGGTTAGGCAGACAGGAAACCATTCAGCATCTTTTGGTAATAAAACCTTGGATCTTCTCCCTCCATGGAGCACCTGCCCCTACGTTACACCTTACATTAGTCTACTAATGAGTGTGTGCTGCACGTCTGCCTCCCTCCACACAAAACTGCAGCTACTAAGGAGGCATTGTACATTAACCACCCAGAAAGCCTCTTCCTTGACTTTAGCCTATGCTTTTAGACACAGAACCCCCGCTACTCATTCTTTAGTGCTTAAGGAAAAACGGCAACCATAGCAGTACCTCAGACACCTTGATGTCCAAGAAGGCATTCATCTTGGTGCAGGACTGCACTCTTCTCTGAGCTCAGCCTGGTTTTGCCCAAGGGAACATGGTATTTTTCAGGCAAGAGTTTTTTCGCAGCACAGTATATGAGTTCAGTAATGTCTAACTAATTTGGCAAAATATGCACACAGAAAATGTGGAGTGGATGTACAGTTCATGTGCATTGCCAAATTCCTCTCAATTATTCTTAATTTTGTCTGAATGAAAATTTTAATGTAGCTCAATATAACTTTAAATCTTTCTACAATTGTTCTTGATTTGAAAATTCAGCTACTTATATAGTCAGAATAGTGAGTGAGATCATGCTGGCAATTATGTACCAAACAGCCACTCTCTCACTCCACTCTTCCCCCAGTGAGTAAGAGAGTCAGAAAAGAAAGGGAAGACCACCATGAAAACTTTATTCTCATTATTTATATAAAAAGCCCAAGTACAATGGACTTGTACTTGCCTCCACATTTACCTCACTGAAAAACTTTATGCACCTGAATTAAGTAATTGAAATTTTTAAAGGGTTTTCACTCTCTCAAGTGGGAGCACAATATTGCACAGAAATATGCGTACTTTATAAGACGTGCTGGCATAAGTAAGAAACACACAATGTCCTGATTCATCTCCAGTCTGAATCCTGTGGAAAGCAGAGACGCTACTGCCTGAAAGAAGAGCAGGTTTTGGCCTGACACACTGGGGTACCAGCCAGATGGACCTGGATTCCAAATGCCTTTTTCACCAAGTACAACAGCTGTATCTAAAATTGGGCAAGTCTGCCTGGCAACAAAATGAGAGCACTTAGAAGTAGATCTTAATTAGTCAAATGAAATAAGTGCTCAAGGGCAAGATGTGTTTACAATATGAGCAGACAAAACTGTGTACCATGCAATATTGACTGAACTAAATTAATAGAATGCTAAGCAGCTGGACCTCTGTTGCTAATGTTTACATAATGTGCTTATAAATAGTGTTGTTCCCTTTTTAACTTTGCAAAGCAACTCAAATCAGAAAAAAACTTCCAGGATTGTAGCTCAGACTGTGAGAGTCATCTATTGTACAGCAGCTCAAATGAGAAAGAAAGAGGAAGGAAGAAACTGGTGGGGTTGAAAAGAGTGATTTGCATTGGACTTATAAACTCTACATAAAATGTGCTCCTGACAGCATAGCAAGCAAGTTAGGTCATCAAAATTATTCAGGTCCAAAGTTGAATCACTGGCACTGTTCACTAAACATTTTCATATAAGGGACTTCGGAGTTTTCAATGACATTTTAGCCTCTAAGCTACTATGGCCAGGTTTCTTATTACTACACAAAATGTGTGGGCATGAACAAGACTGTCTAATCACAGTTTGATTTAGAGGAATTAAACAGAGATGTGTAGAGTCAGAGGCTCTTAACATCAGGCTAAAAATCATCACTCCAGTGATAAAAGTGTTGTAAAGGTGAAAAAAATGTGATGGGTAAATCAGGCTGCATTGGAACATGTCAGACCCCTAACTGTTGTGCTGTCTGAGATCAAATGTCCATCTTGCCCATCATCTTGTCTCTGAGAGTGGCCAGCAGAACATATCAATGAAGCTAGAACACAGAATAGGATAGACGTGCTGATATTTCCTCAGTAAACACCTCCAGTAAGTGTTCTGCACTTTGCTATATCAAGGTAGAAATAGTATCATTGTATTTAACAACCTGGATAGAATTTTATTATCTGACTATGGTAGCTTTTGAACAAGCATAAACTCAGGACACTCATGTCAGTGAGTGAACACAGTGAGTTCTGCAGTTTATCTGTGTGCTGTATTTCCCTTTATTTCTTTCAAACTAGTCACTAAATATATGATTTTTTGCTCTCTTGGTCTGAAAATCTAATGGTCTGTAAATAATCATGTGCTTTTCAAGGTCACCATGCTAACTTAGGATTTTACAGACTTCTTTCATCAGCCACCTCACCTTCAGGCTAAAGAATCATGACTCAGACAGGTCCTTTCTTCACTGGAATCAAAGGTGTCCTTCATCATCTCCATGGCTCTTCTTTCTAGCCAACTTGGGATTGTTATTTCAGGAAAAGAAAATGCATGAAATAGCACAGCGTGAATTGGAACACATATGGAAATGCAAACAAAGAATTTTGCATTTGCTTTCCTTTCCTAATAATTCCTTAGTTTGTGGGTTTTTATGGCTGATGAGAATTAAATTCTTACTAGTTAACAGGACACAAAATAAAAATACCAGCATGCTTTACAGAAGATACTCTTGCACATGAAAGCCGTGCTAGCTAAAACAGACTAACATGTGTTTCTGATTGTGCATTGCATTATA
The DNA here is from genome assembly GCA_013397935.1 of Dasyornis broadbenti. NCBI lineage: Eukaryota > Metazoa > Chordata > Aves > Passeriformes > Dasyornithidae > Dasyornis > Dasyornis broadbenti. The sequence goes on from VZRN01002244.1 coordinate 212,306, forward strand.
TTTATTTTAGGCTTCTATGTCCTTGGCCATCACTGGCATAATCCAGTAGAAGGAGCCAAATTAACAGGCAATGCATTTTCAATACAAGTTTGACTGCTTACCCAGAATTCTTTATTTCCCTCTGTTGAGACACAGTGATACAGGGAAGTCCTGCTGTGTTAGCCATTAAACAGATATTAAGCAAAACCAAACAATTTCTCTCCCAAAGGACTTTCAGGTTTGTATCAAGTCTCACTGGCAAAAAGTGATAATAAGTAACAATGAACCAATATTAAAGGTACTTGCAAATAAGGCAAGGTTGTAATTCACTCTGTGAACTAGGTTAGGATCTTGCAAGAGTGACTTTATGCTGTAATAACACTTATTTTCTGCTTCTAATGGATAGGAGGTTGGATGGGAAGATGGATGGGATGGAACAGATTGCCCCATACATAAAATTTACCTTTATTTGAGAAACCTCCTTAAATAACTGACAATGTGTAGTACTCCAGCACTATAACCAGGTTTTCATATGGGCCAGTGTTGCTAAGGCTAAATTCTACCTTACATCCCCAGAGAAAATAGAAAATATTTCACAGTGACAAAAAAAAAGGTAATTTACAGATGCAAACACCCACTCTAACTTAGGTGGCAGGGAGCCTTTTCAAGCAATTCTATCAGCTTAATGTTAACCAGTTACATTCATTTCCAAAACACATCTTTGGATGTGTGGTACGCCATTCATGTCAGGTTTAAGTTGAAATAGCACAATACATTTACCACTGCATGGACCACCTTGGTGGTGTGTGGAAGAAATGCATTATCTTCCTGTTAGAATACAATCATTGGAATAGTAACAGGAAAAATATAATACATTTAGCAACAGACTAAGTTGTTATGAACGGGGCAATCCAGGAGGAATGGGAGAATGTTGGGGTCCAGCCTCGTGTCCTTACAGAGGGCGGAATAATTTGTGCACGCAGAATTGATGTATTTTGAAAAGCCTTGATCAGACTCAGATCCTACAAAAGAGACCTGGCTGCTGGGTGTTTCAGAGCTACCTGCCCTGGAGAATCAGAAGGAAAAAGGGATTCTGTTTGGACATCTCTGTTGAATTGTTAATGATAGTGGAACCATGACTTGTATTTGTGAATGTAACACAGATCCTCATTTATCCCAGAGGTATTTGAGAAGATAAATGCTGCAGTGGAAAATAAAATAGCCTGGTGACATCCTTTGCGTTGTTAAACTTCGCTATATCACAATGTCAGCAAGATTTCTAATATATTGTTCCTGTGAACAGCAAGATTTATACATAACCTATTTCTTGCTGTGTGTATAGTTACTTTTGTGGTACTTCTGACCAAGTGTTCTCACTTGAAATCTCAGCTGCTGCACTAGGAGAAAAAAAAAAAAGAAAGAAAGAAAAAAAAAGTGTTGGCATATTAAGGCTGTATTTTCATTTCTAGACAATATTTTCTAGGAAGCAGAAGTTTTGTATCTCAAGCTGGAAAATTAAATGTGTTTTTTAAATGGTTTTGAAGATGGAAAAGAATCTAGCAAGCAAAAAAAGGCTTAAGTAGAACAAATACTTTTCAGGGACCATTATTAATTATACAACAAATAAAGAAATAAAATGTTAGCGGTCACTTACTATTTAGGTCAACAAAACCAGAGGCAGAATTCATGGGGAGACCTCGATTAAGTGAGCTGGACTGCTCGGGGTGTCAGCCCAGAAGTGAGGCCGCGCTCGCTGCAGAAATGCGGAGGGGGCCGCCTTGGGAAGGCAGCGCATCCCCCGCATCCCCCGCGCCGGGGCCGCCCGGGACGCGGCAGCGCCGGCCGGAGCGCGGAGCGCGGAGCGTGCGCGCCCCCGCGCGCGCGGAGGGAGCTCCCGGGCTCTCCCGGCCGCGTCGCGCCCGCCCCGTGGCAGCCATTGTCAACAGCACTGGAATATTGCGGGTCCGCGGTGTCTGACTTCTACGGAATTTGCGTTCAGACATCCCGCTCCAGTTGGGAGCGCTGCTCTCTGTGGCACAAAAGCAGAGGTATGCATTTAAATTGGTGACATGGATACGTACGCAGAGGGAAAAGAATTACATGGGAAAAGAGCTGCTGAGGGAATACCTGGGCTATACAGATAAGTTCAGTGAACAAACCAGCATCAAGACTGGCCACTGCACTGGCAAGACACGCTTTTCCTATCACTGAAATAGCTTTTCTTCCATTGCACACACTAAGGCATTTGCTGCCTGAAATAAGGGCTTTTCATTGCCTGTTGCCAGAAGTCAGTACTGGTCCACACTTGAAGGTTTCTTAATTTACATCACTACAGCTCCTCGCTTAAAGGCACTGTCCCCTTGAAAAAGGAGAAGGAGCAATCTGTCTTCTGCTAACTGTTCAGAGCTGAGATCAGTTCCTGTCTTTAAACTGCAGCCAACTGTCTTCCTCCCAGGTTTGCTAGGAAAAGGCCATGTCGACGCCTATGAAACATGAGGGCCTCCAATTCCTGCACCTGGGAGCTATTGTCAGCCATGAAAGCAATGCCTCTCACACACCTAGAACAATGTGCAAAGCACATAAGGAAAGGGCATCACACAGCAACAATCCTATCACATTAGGGAATGCACTGCCTAGGGAGAATTTGCACCTTGTTAGTGTCTAATAGAGATATTACAATGACTGCCAAGGAAATAATGAATGTACTAAAGTTCACTGTACCTAAAACCAGAGGAAGATGTTCTTGCTCAATTACTTTTCTGAAAAGAGAGCTAAAAAATGTGAATGTTCCTGAGTGAAAAACATCGATATCCCTTTCTCATAATCCTTCATCTCTAAGGAAGTTTTAATTCAAGAAAGAAATCAGTATATTTAGAAAAAGTTGTAGCTCACATTAGACCCATTTTTTGTTGTATTTTGAAGTCTCTTTTAAGTAGAGATTAAAAACATGGCCTGTCAGTAATGACAGCTTGTCACCAGCTGATACATTACATGCAAGGTTCTTGCTTTTGGTCATTTGACTTTATAACCTACTTGTCTTACTTTTCTTTTAGCAGCCAAAGTCATAGAAAGTAAGACTAGGGAAAAACACATTTGTCTACATTACAAATCTCACATAATCTCCTTTTGCAAAGATCCAGCATCACCACACAGTGTATTAATAACATGGTGCAATCTTTTTGTAGGCGGTTGTGCCAGTTTTCTTTTTGAAATCTGCCCTCTGATATCCCAGGTGTTTATTTGGCACCACTGTGGGTTTTAACAACTAAATCACTAATAATTCACCTTCAGGGAAGGGAATTTTAGCCACGATAAGGTGCCCAAACTATTCCCTGTTTTGTCAAAACATCAGAGAAACTGCAGAGAAGCTGGCTGCAGCTGCCTTAAGAGGCTGCAAGTAAAGTCAGGAGCTGCTGAGGACTGGAGATAGCCCCACTCTCTGCCCTGGGTCCCAGCATGCACTGTCCGAGGAAGCGGCACAACCAGAACAAAAGTGGAGGGCAGGATGCGAAAAGGGCAGCAGGTGATGATGGCACAGAACAGAAGAATCATTTTCATGGTTTTCCTCCAAACTCTGAGGCAGAATTCAGGATTCTCACATTTAAACCTTCACCTGTGACTTTGCAGCAAGTACTTGTTCAGCATCTAGGTACTGATGCAAAGCCTTTAAAGCAGCTGCTGGAGTCCTACTACCAAGCAGCTACTTTGACCTTTTACAATGAAAAGGAATGAAAACCAGCTATGCAGAGCTCTGTGTCACAGCCCTGGAATGGTTCGTTTGAAAAATTAAAATAGCATAAGTAATGGGCACCACAGTTTTAAGCTTACAGCAGCAATCCATATTACATACGTTAGTGTGGTTTTCAGAGCAATGCAGATAGTTAAAACGCCATGGGACTGAGAAGTTCAGAAATAAAATATGTGAACATTTAACCTTGTTCAGCCTGTCACTGTGTGTTTGCATCAAAAGATAGCTGTTCAACAGCTGTAGACTTTCCAAGCAATCTCTGGAGCCTGGCAGCAAGTCATAAGAGCTTCTCTGATTGTCACCAGGGAAACCATGGATCTGTTCTGCATGTGGTCAGCCTTCCAGGGATGAGACTATTACTAGGCACTATCATAGGAAAAAACTTCTCAAATATAATTTCCTGTGCTTGATATTGCATTACTTGTGCATATGAAAGGATAGGTTCCTACTCTGTGGAGGCTTGTGATGCTACAGTTGGTTCAACTGGCAAAAGTACTGTCAAGTTTTCTAAAGCTTTGAGTTCAAACACGTGTTTTTATTTGATCTGTGTTATATGATTTAAACCTGATTAAATCTAACACCTGCAGCAAAAATTTAAAAATAGATGAGATGTTCTCTCCTTTGGTAGATATCTGGGGAAAGTAGAAAAATGCAATAAAGTGGAACCAGTTTAAATATTAGTTCAAAAATGTTGTCAATTGCAAGATTTTTTGAAACTCAGTCACTTCCCAGTTCAATCAAAATATTTCTGAATATGGTAACAATAATGTTAACATTTCCAGTGATAGAATGGCAAATTAATTTTTAATTAAATTATAAATAATCAACATCACTGTTAAAAGGAAACAGAAGAAAGGTGCTAGTTTTAGAGTAAAAAAGAAATAGTTCTGTGATAACAAAAGATCAAAGATGGCATGGTCTAATTAAAATATAAAATGCTTCATAAATATCAAAGGGTTACCTACAGCTCTGACAGACATTGTCAGGTAATATTACAGGCACCGTAATTCTTCTAGAATTATCTTTGCCTCCACTGGCTCCCAATTCTGTATTTTTTCACATCCTGCATAGGAAATCAAATGAAAAGCTGGGAACTGAACCTGGTTTTACTGTCAGAGCTCCTCCAAAGAGAGTTTAAAAGTTTTGCTGATGGTGTTACCTGTCATTGGCAAGATGAGCAACTCAAGCCTGAATGAAAAGTAGTTGTATAACAGCTAGCTAAAAAACAAACTTTAATCATGAATTCTGTCCTTGTTTTCTGTCTTCTCCTTTTCTACATCAAGAAGCCTCCTCAGGGTATAGAGGAGGCTTCTGTATAACAGAAATGTCACACAACAGAAGGCTGAATTCCTGATTAACAGCAGCTCCTTCCACTTGAACTGCAACTATTTAAGCAAAATAATAAAACAAAATGAAAAGTAAGTAATCAAATTGTGCCTGTGTTTCAGATGGATACACTACTGATGATATTGAATTTTACTGGAATGGAGGAGAGTCAGCAGTAACAGGAGTTAATAACATCGAGCTCCCACAATTTTCTATTGTGGATTACAAGATGGTATCAAAGAGAGTGGAATTTACAACAGGTGAGCACTGGCAAGTTAAAAAAAAATTGTCCCCTCTTCCTCCAGCCCAGAAATATCAGTGCCTACCTTTTGTTAGGCATTAGTCATTATATGACTTCTTTCTTTCAGGAGCGTATCCTCGATTATCACTTAGCTTCCGGCTTAAAAGAAACATTGGATACTTCATTTTGCAAACCTATATGCCTTCCACGCTGATCACAATTCTGTCCTGGGTGTCTTTTTGGATCAATTACGATGCCTCCGCAGCCAGAGTTGCTCTAGGTAACTTCTCAAAATGACTAAACTATGTAGACACTTGCTGCCTTTGAAAACAGTGGCACCAAATCCATACTGCTGATTTCAGCATCATTAATTGTGATCTTACGCAGGCAGCATAGGGCCTTGGTTGTCAGGAAGGCAGGCAGGTGTGATCTTGCCTACATCTGAAGCTCTTGCTCCACAGTTAGGTTGGGATCCTGACTGATTTCCCATTGTCATAATGGTCTTTGGATCAGGCCAAAAGTATCTTACTTCCAAACTGGAGCGTAAAAGCCTAATTCAGGCATCTAAGGGTATCTACACTGTGCTGAATGAACAATCCCTGTTGATGTTAAAAAGGGTCCTCTTAGGCCAGATCTGTGACTGGAATGAATACACAAGATCCTGCTGACACCGGTGGAGCTATACCAACTTACACCAAATAAGTCTGTTTTACCTATAGAGTTGGTTCTTTCTCACACCATGTTCCTTCCTACAACTTCCCATAAGAATGAAGATCTTCTGCCACTATTTGTGCTGTAAGGCATATATGTTCCACCTCTATTTTGTCCCATCCCTCTGCAAATTAAGCTTGTTACACCTGTGTCTAGAGCTATTATCAACATATATTAATGACCTGTGATTAAAGCAGACTAAAAAGTAATTTCATCCAGCTGAAAGAAAAAACACATACGAGAGGAAAAATCATTCAGTGGTGGATAACACAATGAGATGGAAATGCTTTACTTACAAGCACCTAGTTAACAGGAAGGGTTGTTTTGGTACAAGCAGATATATCACTTTCTTTTCATCAAAGACCATCACTGTATCGAAAAGCTTCCCTTTCTCCTTTCAATCTTCCATTTTCAATCAAGAGCTAGATACTTATTCCAGATTCCCACAGCAGTGCAAGTCACCCCATGGGGTCAAGCAGAACTACTGCTGTAAATAAAGTGAGAAGCATTTTCTCACATAGAAAGAATAGCAATCAACTCTTTGCTCTCCAGGTGAGCTAACACCACATTCCCTTTGCAATAATTAAGGCAAGAGGTTCCAGTGTGGCCTGCGCTGTTGAAGGTTATTTCATTCATCCTCTGTTGCATGAAAAGCCAAGGAAGGGGCTATCAGCAGGCTTGCAAGGATATCTTCCTTTCAATTCTGCAAAATGCATTCCCTTGGCTGTTAAGAATCTGATCACATAATTAATCCATCTGCATGAGAAGAGCAATGCTGCCATTATGCCTTTTGTGCTCAAATCTCCTTCCTTGTATTACTCAATGTCTATTTCTTCCTTTCGCAGGAATCACAACTGTGCTGACCATGACCACCATCAGCACCCACCTCAGGGAGACCTTGCCCAAGATTCCCTATGTCAAGGCAATAGATATTTACCTGATGGGATGCTTTGTGTTTGTGTTCCTCGCCTTGCTGGAATATGCCTTTGTAAACTACATATTCTTTGGAAAAGGACCTCAACGTCAAAAAAAGACAGCAGGCAGGGCAGGACATGCTACAGGCGAGAAGAGCAGACTGGAAACAAATAGAGTCCAGGTAAAATGTTCAAGCTGTCTTTTCAAGCATTATTTTTACTGTGACAATGTTCATGTGTATGATGATAGAGATAAATACAGGTTGAACACATGCACAAAAGCATTTAAGATTGCCTAGAGAAAAATTGAATTTTAAGGAGATTACAGCAACGTATGGTCTGTTCCATCTTCAACTGAAAACAGTGTAAGAAAATACAGAAAATGCAAATGAATATTCAGGACACACATTTCTTTGCAGCAGAGAAGAAATACAGGGTGTACAAGGAAGTTAAATATTTACCACATCAACTGCATATTTTTTTGCTTTAGAAGGCGGTATAGAAGAAATGTTTACAATGAAGTTCCTCTTTGCACATAGAAACTTCACCAAAAATAAAAAGCAATGACAGGCTCTGTTGCTTCAGTGAACCATGAATGACACCTGTAGCACTGAGCTTCGAGGAACACAAGGATACTGCTGCTAGGTTATAACAGCTTTCGTAGATGTCAGGATTTTTCCCTCAGCTGAACTCAGGCACACCACAACTTTCCCCTCCTAAAAAAAAGAAAAGCCAGAAAAACTCCAGGAAGTAATACTATGGACATATTTTTAATGAGGACAAGTTTAATTTTGCAATACATCACCGAGACTTGCAAACATCTATAAACCTATTTCACCTTTTCCCAGTTTTTCAGATATAAACCCTTTGAAGTTTCAGGTTGATTTGGCCCAGTCAGACTCAGAGGAAAATACATAGCCTAATGAGCCAAAGATTTCCTTCCTGCCTCTGCTTTACTTACAATATATCACATCCAAATATTAATGAGATCTTGCCCAGGCTGTGCTAAAAAACCTCTGTACTGTTGTGGCCTGAGGTGATAACATTTGGACAAAACTGTATTCGAGCTCTCTGTTCAGTTTAAAGAATGAGACTGACCCATAAAACTCTAACAAGTAAGACTTTGTCTTGATAGATGGTTGCAATGTCACATGCATATGAGGAAGTGCATTTCAGAAACTCTGTGATATCTTATTTATTCTAGAGCTGTGTGTCTGGTGTCTGACCACTACAGCTATGCGTCATTAACAAAGCCATCATATCCTCAGTCTGAGTGAACTCATGAGCCCATTAAAAGTTCTTACTTATATTTGCCTTCTGTCCCATTGTGTAGGAGATGCTTTATTACAGTGAGGGCACAAATTCAGTTCAGGCAATCAGCAATCTCCAAGATCACACTAAGTGCTATCTTCCACGGAGCAGAGGAGATAAGCCACCCTGGTATGGATTGTTGTGCACAGACACTGTCTATCCATTTCTATGGAAAATAAGGAAGGAAAAAAACCAACATAACCCACAAACTCTGACCAGCTACCTCAACAGCTCCTGAGATAACCCAGCCTAGGTGAGAAGCGGCACAGCAAGGATTCACAACGAAGAGGAAATTGAGACTTCTTCAGAGGTCAGCCTCAGCTACCTGTGCCCCAGTGCACTGAACTGAGTAAAGGATACGAGTGCAGGTAAGTTCTTTTCCGATGTAATTGGAGAGTTTGTTTAACTAACAAAATGCCATAACTCATACCTAAAAGCTTTTGTCTAAATGTTATGCAGCAAAGATTACACTGAGATTGATACTCAGAATGAGATGGAAAGTTTTTTAAGTACCACATGCATACACCAGCATTTTTCTGATAGAAAAAGGAAATCATACATGCTTTGTATGAGGATTTGTAAGTGTTCACACCAGACAGCAATTCCATTCTGAGACTGAGAGTGCTTTAAGTGAGCAGACTGCTTTCTGCCTGTACAGTGCAGGTTTGTGATCTTAAATACATATATGTACACACACATAACACATACACATAAATACACACCTGTGAATGGATATTGGTGAATTTTGTATCCCACACATTGGTGTGGGAGGTTGTGAACATTAATTTTACTCAGCACAGAACTGCTGATGTCCAACAGTTGTATTTCTGTCCTTGGCAGGAAGAGTGCAGGAAGTGGGACACAGTGAGGTTATGTGACCTCAAGTGAAACAGCTCCCAGCACCTCTCCATCATGTTCTGAGATTTTTCACTGCTGTTATGATGCCTGCACCAGAGCAGGGGAAAGTTTTTTTGGAGCTTAAAAATATACAACTGTAAGTATATATAGCTATAGGATATTTTTTCCCTTTTACTCTTGACCCACACCACTTATCCATACAGGGACTTGTAACTAATAGAAGATATGTAACAGTGCTTCATCTCTTTGTGCCAGGTGAAGATACTGATCATTCCCATCTGACATACAACTCCAAAGACTAAAAGAGTTCAAATTCCTTCACCAGATAACACAAGCTTTAGATGGGTGAGCAACACTCAGCAAACTGACCACGATATTAAAAGTATAGAGAAGACCAGATGAAAAATGAAACTGAATTGCTGTTTCATAGGTGGCTCTTCCTTGCTCTACAGACTGAAGAAGGTGAAAATAAAGTCTCTCCAGTTTCACGGTTTATGCCATTTTTATTTTTAATATACAAAAAATATTAATTTGTAGTAAACAATCTTTCTGTTTCTCTAAATAAAGCGTAAAGACTGTTTATATCTCCTTGTTCATTTGTGAAAGCTAGATGTTGCTGAGGACACCACCACAGTTATGGATAAATAGGACAAATAACCCAGCAAGAAAATATTTAGATAGTACATGCATGCAAGTGCTTCTGTTTCCCCAGATAATTATAGTGTGAATAGTAATTACATAGGACATATCTCTTAAGTGTAAGGAAAAGGTAGGATGCAATCATAATATGAGTGGGAAAGGGGCTGAGCCATCAAAAGGTTCATAAATGACAACACAAGGCGAGTGAACTGTCTCCCCAGTTCTGCACAATATCACACTTTCCTTTCAAACATTCTGTGAAACACTAAACACTTGGGATAGCAAGCCAGAGACTAGCCACAGGCTCCAAGGAAAACATACAATTTTCCAACACAGTGGAAGGAAATAAAGAAGGGAAGCTCATAACCACGCAACTACCTTAACCTTCAAGTAAACCTCCTTGTGAATTAGCATAGCCCTGCTCATCATAAGCTGTTTTCTTTTCAGATCACATTGTAGTAACACTACTGCTTTTGTTCCAATAAGACAGCTTGTATGAGTAACATGCCCTGAGTCTTTCATCTTAGGAGAAGGAAACAATGGGTTTATACTGAGATTAAACACAAGTTCTTAACTTTTACCTCCCAACAGTTAAGGAAAAAAAAATAGATATGTAAAAATTCATTCCAGACAGCACTAAACGTTTGAGATTCATTCTCTGTCAAGGAATGCCAACATACTCTTGCCCTAGAGCTGTCTGACTACTTTTTATGTGGTCAACACAAGGTTTTGGGTTGTTTTAGTTTTATTACTTTAAGTATTTTACACTTACAATATCATTTGATGATCCTAAGCAGGAAACTCATTTTCCAAGTGTCATGTGTAAAACGGAATTTTCCTCGATCCTTGGTGTGGGGTCTGTTATTTATTCAACCCTTAGTGTTTGGTTAGTCTGTCAGGGTCCTGTTAGGGGGACTCTTCACTGCACTTTTCTGCTGGATCAGAGGGTGGTTTGACTGACTTAATCAGGGACAGACACACATGGACAGCCAAGGGGAGCCCCCTCAGCAGGTCTTCCCAGTTTATGACCCTTCAGTGGGTCTTCCTCTTTATCTGAGTACGTTGACTACTGCTGGCAAGTGCCAGCGCCTGTGAAGGACTCACAGCTTATGGAATATCACTATTAATAAAAAAATGAGACAGGCTAAGGTTTAAGGATTGCCAGTGATAGTATCTGACTGCAAAAACATATTTAAAGCAATACACAGAGAAGCGCTAATCCCCAATGAAAGTATTCAACACACAGAGTGATTCTTTCCCAATAGGCATCCCTGCGGAGTAGAAGACAGGTTCAGCCCATTGACTGAACAATGGAGTCTTCCCTAACTTTTCCCCATTCTCAACTTGTTTGTATCCTATTTCTTTATGTTTAGGTGGAACTTGAGTGACTCTAGTCACATATACCTTTGTTACTGATTGGTGTGAAATTCTCTTGCTTCACTCTTAAAGATATAGTCAATAAAATATAGAGCACATGCCCATAGAAGAGTGGTCGTACCTTGGATGGAGGTGTGAGTTAGTATTACAGTAGATTATAATGAAACATGTTCATCTGAGGAGAACAATTTCACCACAGTTGTTGGCTCAGCAGTAGGAGATCAGCTGCACAAGTTTTAATACTTTGGAGTGAACTTCAAAATATACTAAAAGGGTTTTTAGTGATGTGGGAAACTGCACAGAGGACTTGACCAGGTACATAAGAACATCTTTTATACTTCCATGAGCTATTTTAGTCAAGATCAGTGTTAGGCTCTTTGTTCTGAATTGCAAAGGCTGCAATTCAAAGTCTGAATTGCTTCATGACGTATACAAATCATCTCGCCTAAAATGCTTTAAACTAAATTAATTTTAAAAATAACAGGTTCATCCAGAACACTGGATGGAACAGGAACTCAGACACTGCTTGGCTCAATAAATTGTCAGGGCACATTAGTTTAAGCAAGATCCCTGTGAATCACTTCAGATTGTAGGCAGTTACGAGTTGTCTTCCCAAAAGAAAAGTCATAATAACTGCTTAATGATGCTTGCACTATTGTTACTATTATTATAACACTAAAGTCAATTAGCTTACACATTAGATTAGGTAATCAAAGACAGTTCAAAGAGCTATTTGATAAAACTGGGAAGAAAAGATTGACATGTCAAAACTTGTGAGAATTAAAAAAAAATCTCTTTTTACACAGAGACAACTCTGAGATCACTGGACTTTTCCACAGAAAGGATGTCAGATCTTCAGAGTAAATGAACAGTCCCATAGTTATGGCAGTCTTCTGGAGAGTAGGAAACCCTAGCTTAAATCTTCCCTCTTCTTAAATTTGAAGACTTGACCTAAAAAGTATGAACTGGGTAGCCCATATCTCAAACAAACGTTTGAAACGCCATGCTGATTTGTAACAAGTTGACCTTTCTAACCCAGAATATGTAAGCTTTTCCTGCCAAAACAGTGGTAGGGACTGGAGTGTTCCCACTGAATGCTCATTTCAGCACATACAGAATCAATTTCTAAACCAGACTAGTGCATTTTCTACCTATGATGACTTACTACTTCACTTAGAAGACTTTTTTACCCCACAGTTCTTTTGTGTGGCTTTTGTACAAATTGTCCCTTCACTGGTTTGCTTTCAGTAAGTGCTACGTCTGACACAGCAGTTACGATGTAAAGATTTCTCCTGGTGATGGGAAGGAACACCTTCTGCATTGCCAGGTGGGACTGAAACTTCCTTTGGTCCCATCTTCCCTTTGCAGCAACCCGCAGAGACTGGGCTCCCTGTGTGTTTTGCTTGAAATTTTTTCTTGAACATACTTCAAATCTACTGTAGATTATTATATCATTTCCTAGCTTTATTATGTCTTACTAAAAATGTAAAGCTCAGAGAGTAAACTAAGCATTGCATATCAATGGTGCTTCACAAGATCAGATATTGTCTATAATTAATATCTTATTCCCTGATATAAAGGCATCCACAGACATGGTCTAGCTTGTTATAAATTTGGGATAGGTTCAATACCACAGTTTACCAAAAGTAATAGTAATATTCAAGCCTCAAGGTGAAGACTTTGAAGTTTCATTTAAGAGGCCTGTGTTCTGACGGGTGTTGCCCTCGTATGAGCTACAGTGGATGTTTAAATATCTGTGAATTTGAAATATCTAGTAAGTCTTTATGGAGAAGTCAACCTGGAAACACCAAAAATCTTTTCAAAGAGGTTTTTCTACAAACAGGTAGAAAACTAAAGATCTGTGAAAAGGTAAACACTTTGTAGCAATGCAGCAATTCATGGGTAATTACATTTTTATCTAAGAAAGACAATGATACTGTGGTGGTTTGACCCTGGCCAAATGCCAGGTACCCCCAAATTAACACACACATACACAGGGCTCATGAGTTGAGATAAGGAAACCCAGAAGACGCACTCAAATGGGTAAAACAGGACTAATTTAAGTTGCAAAAGGTGATTTAATTTGGTAACAGAGTCAGAGGAGTGAATGAGAAGTAAAATAAACCCTTCAAAGATACCGTTTCTCTGCTCACCCCCCTCCCTCCTTCCCAGCAGCTGCGTAAGGGAACAAGGCATGGGGAGAGGGGAGTAGGTCAGTTCATCACCCAGATCTTCTTCCCCTGCCCAGGGAAGAGGCTCTTTTCTTCTACATAGCCATGGGTCTTGCATGCAGCAGCCCGCCCGTCACCTCGTGAGCTCCCCCCACAAGCAAACAGTCTCCTCAAAACTGCTGTGGCATGGGGTCCCTCGTCCACGGGGTACAGACCTCTGAGCCAGGCTGTTTCCATCTCAGGAGCAAGGCTTTTTCTCTTTACTGGACTCCTGCTGGACCACTCTCTCTCTGTGGCACCCACCCAACTCCAGTGTGGGGCACTCAGTTCAGTCTCAGGTGCAAGGCCCCTCTCTCCACTGGGACTCCCACTGGACCACAGCCTCCTCCAGGCATCCACTCTCTCTGGCATGGGCATGGGTGGATGGATCTCAGCATTTCCCGTGGGCCCCATGGGATGCAGGGGCACCCCCTGCTTCACCATGGGCCTCACCACGGCCTGCAGAGAAATCTCGGCTCTGGTGCCTGAAGCTTCCCCTCCACCTCCTTCTCCACTGACCTTGGTGTCTCCATGTTGTTTTCCCTCACATACTCTCACCTCTTCCTCCTCCTCTGGCTAAGAAAGAGTGCATGCACCCATTGTTTTGATTTCTTCTTAAATATGTTTTCACAGAGGCGTAACCAACATCTCTAATTGGCCCATCCTTGGCCAGCAGCACATCCATCATCTTCAGAGCCATCAAAGATTGGCTCTGCTGGACATGGTGAAACCTTCAAGAAGCTTCACACAAGAGCCATCTTTGTGGCCCCCCCTCACTCGAAAAAACTGGGCCAAGCTAAACCAGCACAGATACGAAAATACTTTATACATACATATATATAATTGTTTGTGCCAGACATGTACATAGTGGTTGCAGTTTTCAGTTCTTTGCTTAAGTACTTAAAACAGTGCTCTGACTAACAGCACAGATTAAGTGACAAACATTTGAAACAACTGCTTCTGGTACCAACACATAAAAATGCAACTGAATGTAAGATTTCATTGAAAAAAATGGATTATTCTATATGCACATGAACAAGTTAATGGTATGCTATGATTTCCATCTCTGTAATATAATAATTGTCCAAAATCAGTTCTAATCAGGAGTATTTTACAATAACTGATAAAATACATGTGTATCTACGTGCTCTTCATATGATCCATTTTGAAGCCTGGTGACTGGGCTTCAGGTGCCCAGTCACCAGGCTTCAAAAATCAGTATTTCATAAAGGCCATGATGCAAGTAAAAGATAGAATTCGAAAAGTCTTATTTCGCAGAGGATGAGACAATTAACTCAATTATAAGGTCCCAGATCGAGAAGCTGAATCAGGATGGAAGGTGCTTAGATGTTTAATAGCTAATTTCACACTAGTCAGGAAAGTGTATTCAGTATATTTTCACTTTTTTGAATGCGGTACCAGACATGACTGTTTTTGAAACCCCAGGAGCACCTCAACACTAGAGACACAAGATCCATCTGGGAAACATCTTGGGCTGGCTGAGGAACTTGTCTAATCCACATTCCTTCCTTGACACAGGTTGATCCCCATGGAAACATGCTTCTCAGACCACTAGAAATACGAAATGATGTTGGCAGCTCAGATGTGTTCATGAGCCTCCGTGATCCCCAAGCCACCACGTACACGTACGACAGTGCCAACCTGCAGTACAGAAGAGCCACTTCCAGCAGAGACCTCTACAACAGGAGTGCTCTGGACAGGCACAGGCTCCATAAAAAAGGACACTTACGAAGGAGGGCATCTCAGATCAAAGTCAAAATCCCTGATTTGACTGATGTTAACCTGATAGACAAGTGGTCCAGAATGGTCTTTCCCATCATGTTTATTCTTTTCAATGTTGTTTATTGGCTGTATTATGTCCACTAATTTATGTACTAATGTTACCACAGACTAACATAATTAGACTTGTTTCTTTTCCTTCTCAATTTTGTTAACTCTGAAGAACTGAAGTAGCTATAATGTTCCATGTTCAATGTAAAATACTCAGCCGTGGAACATATCTAGATTTAAGCTTTAAAAAAAACCAACAACCCAACCCAAATCCAGGCTCACAACATTTAGATCGGAATAGTACAGACTGACTCTTAAGGAGCATCTTGAGTAAAATCGTTCTGCCTTGATTTTTACAGTTAATGCATCACCCATGCCCTTTTTGTACCCAATTTAATATTTTTTTAAGTGGAATAAAAATTAGTCCCACTGTATTTCTTATCACATATTGGCAGCTCACAGTGGCATGCTTCCAAACAACACAGTCAAACTACTAGTAGTATCTATGTCACTGTCTTTCACCATTTAGAGTGTGGAGAAATCTGAAAAAATTACAGTTTAAAGGATTATGACTACTGCACCATGCTTCATTTCAAACTTAATAGTTATACTGGGAAGTATTTCCATAGTGTGTGTGATAAGTACCGCTTAAGGAGAAGTCAAATCACATTTTCAGAGGCAGAGATCTTCAAAAGAAAGAAAGGGTAGCAGACAGAAATCCCACTGAGTTTCCAAGCAAGGAATCAGGTGATTTGATCTCAACAGAATTTTATTTCCACAAAGTATTAAAAAGGATATTTATGAGAACAATTGTGCCATATGTAATTTTGTAATAAAAAGTAGAAAACAAACACATGTTCATTCCTTGAAGCAACTCTGAGAGATAGCCCAGGCCAAGATTTATCTTGATGCACAGGTCTCCTGTGGCTGGTAATTGCAACATTCTCCCAAAAGTTGGTAGATGTCTGGGAACAGATCTGAGGAAATTTCTGCATGTAGTTTCCTTCAGAGTTCTTTATTCCACTGAGGCCCAGGAGATGCAGCTGAGTCTTATGGCACACCGGAGATGCTGGGCGCACACCTCTTGAGGAGTTCCCTCTCTTACCTGGCTGCCTATTGCCTGACAGAACTCCAGCCAAGGAGCCACGGTCAGGGCTGGCAACATCCATGCAACTGAGAAGAAACAGGTTAGTCCTCTTCTATCTGTATTAAAGCCATTTCCCTTTTCTATTGCCAATTGCTTCCTAACAGCACTGACGCTACGTTGCCTAACAAAGCATTCTATTGAAACTATTATCAGTTAAATTTTTTTTATATTGAAAATGTTTCATACTTATAAGAGAGTCAAGATATACAAGCCAACAGAGTCTATCTGGGTACCAAGGTGATTGTCATCAATGGAAGCTGGTACAGAAAGAAACATTGGTCAAGACATGAACAAAAAGGTGATGTGGAAAGCTTCTTCAGCAGTTCCTTCACTGCCTGGCAGTAGGGTCAGGTGATGACCTCATTGCCAACTGACATTGTAATCTCTTTAATCAGAACATAATAATAAATGAAACCATCCTACATGTTACAGTTCATCATACTGTGCAAGACCTGAACCTTCTCACAGACCAGGACCTGCTGCCCCTTCCCTTTCTTTTCAAATGGGCTTCTGCAGAAAGAGTCTGGAATCATAGAATCACCAAACAGGAAAGGGAATAGGTTTGATTTACTCACTACAAAAATTATAAGGCTGCAAACCAGGCATGTGACATTGCTAATCTAAGGGGCTCTTTGAAACTGCTGGTTTGTCTGTGGGCTCCAAAGTCCCAGTCTCATCCAAAGTTCAATGGAGCACAATGGTGGTCTCCTCAGATGTCTTCTCTCTGCTGCCACAATCTTTAATTCCCAGTCTACTAATGAGTTGCACAATTTTACAAGATCAATCAGCCACTGGGTACAACTTGAGGTGATTCAGGACAAATATTAATTCAGTCAAATGTCTCTTCTGAATAGGCTATGTGTGCCTATCCCCACCCTGAAACAACTCCAAATAATTTTAAAGCAAGAATCCCACATGTGACATTTTATTACATTTTTAGCCATATTTAAGCAATGTTTATAGCAAGAATATTTCAGTGGAAACTAACATTATTTTGGTATTGTAAAATAAAGAACACTGAGAACATAAGGAAATCTTGCAAACTGAACTTTCCATAACAGCAAAAAATAGCCCCAGGAGGGAGACAGCAGTAGGACTATATGTGCTGTCCATTCTGAACACATATCCCATTGAATAGCTTTGAATTCTTTGAACTGGCACCAGACTTTACAGAGTAAGTCCATGAGCCATTGCATTGCCTGCTTTGTGATTATACACAAAAATTAATTCAAAGAAAGTAATACATTCTGCAGATTTGTGGTGTAAAATACAACAGTCAGTGACCCATGTTTTTGCATTACCTGATTTCCCAAAGATATTCACAGACAGAGCACAGGTCAGTAATTACACCCAGCCAATCCACTGGTGAAAAGATATTACAACATCTCCTTACAGCTGCAGTGAACATTTTGGAAGAGCCAACATCCAACATGACATCAAAACAAGATTTTAGGTTAAAAAAAAGGGATCCTGTATCTTTGATTACAAGAGCAAAGATCAGCTTTACTGGTTTTCAGCATTTTTCTTGTAGGCTCCTGACATCTGCATATACATATTTTTCTAGTTTATGTTTCAGCTGGATGTTTCTGGCAGAGATGATAGACACATGGACTAAAAGCAATTACATTGTACAGTTCCAAGAAAAAAAAAAAAAAAAAAGTATGGAGCAGAGTAAAAGCCATTAACAAAACAAGAGCATTGCAAATGCAAAACTCCTTAAGAGCAGTGCATTCCAAAATAGGAGGGTCTACCCTTCTGCCCCAGGAGATGTTCAACACTTGACACCGATACAAATCCCGGCCCTGCAGCCCATTTTGAGCAGCACATGCCAAGGCCTGTCTGTACTGAGAGCTGGAAGCCATGACCTTGAGTCAGGAAACAGCTGCCAGCTCTCAGTGCAAAGTTTGGCAGCAGGGGCCGATAACCCTACCACACACAGAGGCAAGAGCCACTAACTGTAGGTACAACTACTTCTAGAGATAAAAGCAGAAAACATTTCTCGCCTCAGAGCAATAGCTTGGCAGCAAGGAAAACCCGGTGATTATAAGTGGCACCGGGTGGCAAAATGAGTCTGTTTATGGGTTACCCAGGTACACTGCCATCTGGAGCTAGAAATTAGGGAGTACAAAAGAAACACAATCTCTTCCAATCAATAGGTTGGAG
Organism: Dasyornis broadbenti; assembly: GCA_013397935.1. Taxonomy (NCBI): domain Eukaryota; kingdom Metazoa; phylum Chordata; class Aves; order Passeriformes; family Dasyornithidae; genus Dasyornis; species Dasyornis broadbenti. The sequence continues at coordinate 230,721 of VZRN01002244.1, forward strand.
TAATTTGGCTGGCTCTCTGCAATAAAAGTGAATAATGCTGTAATGGTAAGTTCCCTCACTGTTATACTTCAGTAGTTTCCCTGCCCTTAGGAACCAGACTTCAAGATCAGCATGGATATGTTCCTATTGCTAATTAGGTTTCAGCTAAACTCCCATACAGTTTGTTCTGCTCTCATGCAACTTCTACTGGAAGTCATTTTGGGCTCCGTTTCCCAAGGTGTTGAGTTTCTACTGTCCCTGAGCATGTACGTTTGTGTGCCTGCCTGGGGGTCTCCCAAAAATATTTGAATCCATTGATAATTTCGACCAAAAGATAACAGAGCAGTAAGAATCTGTGAGATATTACATTCCAACAAAGCAGCTATCTTAGCAGAGGACAAAGCTCACATTAATCCACCCCTCTTCTCTGGCAGAAAGAATAACCCCAACCTTATTAGACAAAAAGATAGTCTTTTCAATGAATCAGGAATATTTTTGACAACATTACATTGCTTTATGCTACCACTGAACAGCACAGAGGTTGCTATTTCAGAATATCTGCTGGTTCACCTTGTTCACCCCTACAGGAAATGTTCCATGCCTTTGTACTGCAAGTAAGGATTTCTTGACGTAAATCATGAGGAAAGTCACCCAGGGCCAGGGGGCCATGTTCCACCAGCTGTTTCCCATCACCAATGAGCTTCTGCCTATATTCATGAATTTTCACATACTGAGGATCTGTTGCTAATATGTCCTTGGGGGTATTAGTAAAAAAAAAGGCTGGATTATAGCTGTCACGTAAAAAAATACTTTAAAATTGTTTCTGTCTTACAAAGCATAACCCCTCTCCATGTCTGTGATTGTACAAGTATGTTTCTTTCTACCCCAATGGGCAACCAACCACCCTGCAGCCCAAGGAAGGCAGGAGATCACACAAGAATATTGAATTTCAGCATGTGATAATGCTGAAATATACGTATGGGAAAGAATTAAGTGACAAATAAAAAATCTGCCATTTCTTAAAGGAAGGCCAGGCGACTTTGGTGCACTTACTGTCGGAGCGCAGAGTTAACTCTTAAGTACATTGTTTGCTCCTTGACATGTATTTCTCAATTATTTTGTAAGTAATCTTGAGTCTCCAAGAATTATGAAAACATCACATCTTGTCTTGTGCTGGTGCCAGTCTAAGAAATGGCCTGGTACTCACTCTTTTACACTTTTTTTTTGCAAAATCCAATTGCATTTGAGTATCAATACCAATGAGGACCTAAAATAATTACATGGCAGCAGAAGCACATCATATCTCTAGAGATGGTTTCTGATCAATTCCTTTTAACTCATGCCTTGTTCTTTGTACCTGCACAGTCTCATGCAAAAGTATAAAAACAATCACACTGCCAAAAATGTTCATAAAGACAATTTCCTTTAGCAGATCATGCATTTCAGTGAACATATCAGCCATTTCATTGACATCTGTGAACATACCAGTTTCCTTATTCCCATCTCTGAAATGTCATTTGCTGTTTTGATCTAGCTGACAACATATTACCTGATGTGTTTTAGATTTTCAGAGGAAACTTTGAATGTTGTGTACTGGAGCAAATATTTCTGAAACTAAGCTGGCTGAAAATCATCATTTCAAGAAAGAGCTGAATGAGACTTTGGCATAGGTAAAGAATTCAGGATTGGGTTTTACAAAGGAAGTTAATAGCAGTTTTCATTAGATCATCCAATGTTAAATGGAAGCTCTGGCTGCCATTTAAATCAATATCAACAGAAATATGGCAGATCTGAAACCGCTGCATTTCCCCAAAAGTAGAATATTCTTTTACTGTAGCCATAAAAAATATATTTTATCTATATGATTCCAGGAATCCTTCCCCACAGACAGTCCATCACCAAAGTGGTCTCTGTGGACCTGTAGTAGTTCCTAGTCAGAAAAATCTCCATATCCTTCAGTGCCTTTCATTACTCTTTTAGCTAAATTAGCTGACTAACCCAATGGTTAAAACTAGCCTGAGCCTTCTCTATGTAGGACTCTCCACACAGGTCTGCAAACATCCAAACAGTGAATCTTTGTGATATTTGACTCCTTTTTTAGGTTTTGGTAGGGGTTTTTTGGTCTTTCTGGAGATGTCCTGAAGCAAGTATGAACTATAATTTTGCAGAGGAAAGAGTAGTATGCCACCAAATATAATTCAGGTTGACTTAAGTAAAAAAAAAATCATGGACTACCTTGATGCACTTACAAAAGCATTCTTTAGTACCAGAAGAGTAAAAATCCCTTTCCTGCTGATACTGCATTATAAATATTAATTCACGAGTCAAAATGATAGCAAAATGTGCATACTTCAGGACAGGGGGTTACTGGTTCTTAGAACGCCCTTTCAGAAGAAAGCATAATTATGTCTCAATATGTTTACCATCAGAAAGGCTTGCTTCAGAACTCAGAAATGTTCTACAGGCTCATTTAGATCTTTTAAAAACACAGCTTCTTGGCATATATAATTGCTTTGTTGCAAAAACCAGTTGTATTACAATAGTCAATTCCATACTGACAGCTTGCTGTTCAGATGCAGTTCTGGTTCCCTTTAGTATACCAAGATCAAAGCTGACATTGTTGATATGAAAAACGTGTTTTCTCTGGAATCAAGGGGAGATTTCTGTGAAACAGAGAAAAGTACAATGAACATCAGTGGAGGGCAAGTAACATTATTTTTATAATTCACTTTTATATTTTACATCAAGATACGCTGCATTTTCTGATTCAAAATGCAGGTCTGTTTATGCAATGTGAATTTCTGTAGGTGCTTTTTACATGGTGAAATTAAAACTTCATATAGTGTGTCCATTCTATTGTAGGTACTATTTTCATTAGCTTTTGGTTCAAAAAGCCTTCTGTACATAGTTTGTTTCTGGTATAAATTACATAATCAAGAGGTCTCTCCTTACTACCTGCAAAAAGAGAGATTTCTTGAACATACTAATGATGGTTGGCTGGGGGGTTCTTTGCCTATGTGACTGCAGGGCCCAGAAGGGAACTGCTCTGCAGGGTAAAGACTGGGAGAATACAAACCCATATTCTTGAATTGGGCCAAAGGGGGAGCATCTCCTGGGAACAATATTTACAAGTTAGCGTGGTGGGATGTGCAAACTCCAAAGCTATTCCACATGCTGTAGCCAGTTAATCAGAACGAGCTCACACCTGGAAGAACATAGGAAAATACAGATAGGCAAAGTGAATAGATAAGCAAGGACAAAACTGAAAGTTATTTAATGCTAGTAGGATCTCTTTACACTCTCACACCTTTGGCCTAATTCTTAGTCAAGGCCCAAGCTTCTTTGTGTGTGGGGCTCCTCACACCACAAACTCTCCTCGGCTTTTGTTACTGGTGCAGTTTTATTTAACTGTGGTCCCAACACACAGTTCCTCCAGGGGCTGTGACTTGCATGGCAGAGCTTCACACTTCATGAAAACCACTGTGTGGAAATGCAAGGCCAACATCCTTACCCATCCTCCTGTTCCTCAGCCGGGAGGGAGCATGGTTGGCCACACTTGAGAGATGTGCTCCTGGCCACCAGCTTGTTTTAGATGTTTCTGTCCTGTGTAGGTTTGTCCTGTTTGCTACCTGTTCATGTCTACCTGCATTCAGCAAAGTGTCTACTGAAGATGACACCAGTGTAATGGGTCTTGTGAAAACTCCAGCTTTTTGCATTAATTTGGTCTGGTACAGTCTCCACAAATGTCACAACAGGAGACCTTGCTTGTTCCAGAAGTACCTAACTCTCTGAGCAAAGACAGAAAAAAACATTTTCTGACAGATGGTACAAAGAGCAAGCTCTGTTCTCCATTGTTTTTGGTCCTTTTCCTTGTCATCTACTGGAGGCCATTACATGCCTTACATTTCTCTGTAGAGATGTGAGGTCAGGGTGCATGTTTCAAATGCAATGCCGTGTTTTAGCTGCTAGTTCTCAACCTCTCATCAACTGGTGCTCCTGTCCCCCTCTAGCCACATACAAGGTGTTGTTATGCTCCCTATTAGAAACATAATTTTGATGGCTATATAAAAAAACACTCAGATTTTCAATAAAGTCTAACACCTATTAAAAAAAGGATCTCCTTGCACATTTATTTCTGTCAGCAACAGCAGTATCAGAAAGCTGCCTTCTTGTTAAAGCAAAAAATCACGGAATAAAGGTTTTTCAGCCTTTTCTGTTCAGTGCTGCAGTAATGGACAGACAAACATAGGATGATACTAAAGACTAAACACCACTACATACCCTTAATTAGAAATCCATTATTACATAACTTGCTCTAGAATTTGAAATGAAACTATGTAAACACTTTAAGTCTCTACTACTAAGAAAAACTCATAAACATTTAAAATAGCATCTACATTTTAAACAATTGCATTCTACCAATGAGAGATGTGGCAGATTCTGAAATAGAAATTTCACTGGTTGGACATAAAATTGGAAGTTATTATTTGTGGCCTTTTATTGTTAAGAAAATACAAGTATTTTGAAGAATTTACAGTATTTTTGAACAGTTGATCTTGAAAACTAAGAAGTAGCAACACAAAAGTTCACTTCAACAACACACTAAAAATTGGTTTTAAATACCCACCTCTCATATTCTTTGAGTAAGAAATATTCTATGAATATTCTTCTCCTATAAAGCAACTAGATCTAGAGGAAAGGAAAAAGCATAGTCAACACAAATATACCTATTAAAAAAAAAAAATAAACAGACCTGGTAAATTTATTCCTTACACTCACAATTAAAAAACAGCATCTTCCCAAACATGCTACTGGTCAACCTACAGTAACTCTTTCCAGATTTCTAATAAAAGTAAACAATTATCAATTCCGACCTGATTTTTAGCTTGAATTTTGTACCATTTATACAAGGCCTTTATCTGCTATCTGATCCATTATGAAATTTTTTGCTTATGGAAATTCAAGACTACAATCAAGCTGTATGTTAGAGGTAACAGTCTTTTCACCAAGGGATACATTTTCCAGTCTTTCATCTCTACAACTCTACCCACTTCTCCACACTTTTGCTTTCTTCAATTGCTGACACTGAACATTTGTATCAGATTAAATGTACTAGTACCAAATTAAAGAGAAACAATACCTTTTACATACATACATATTTTTAAAAATATTTTCTGACCTACAAAACTTCTGTGCTAGTTGTAATAAATATTTAGTTTTCCTATCCATGGAACACATTAAAATCCTTTTCACAGAAGAATTTCTACAAGAGAGCTTCTTGTCCTCCTCTTCTGTGACCAGTACTCTGAAGTCTATTTTTTTTATATTAATGTGTTATTTTAAACTTTGTATATATGAAAACCTATGGCACAACAAAATACGGTGGAACAAACTCCAGACCCTGATTTTGAAACTAGGAAAAAAGTTATCAATACTTTGTCTTTTTATTTACACAAAACTTGCCTAATACACGAACACATGCTGAGAATCACACATAAGTATTTATGTAAGCATTGCAGATAATTTGCTCTTTACATATGGAAAAATGGTCTCATAAACAGTAGAAACCACAAGATTTCTGGTGTACTCTTCTCTAGTCTTACGGCTTTTAACTTTTATTACATACTACAATGTAAACTCCATCTTGTTTCAGAAAACTTTAGAGTAGAATTTAACAACTAGCTCCTGTATTAAGCAGCTGGGAGTATCTTTTTCACTGTCTGCATAAGTCAGCTCCTCTCCAGCACTGCACCCCTTCCTGAAAACATAAATATTTTTAATTGAAAGGTATCAACTACAATACAAAAACAAAGCTAAAAAACTCTTAAGTTTACTCTGAATAAAGCTTCGGTGTTTTACAACTTCTGAGCACTGAACAGGTGCCTAGAGAGGTTGTGGTTGGGAAATATTCAAGACATCTGTGCAGCCAGCTCTAGGTTACCCTGTTAGAGCAGCAAAGCTGGACAAGATAACCTCCAGAGGTCACATCCAACCTCAACCATTTCGTGGTTTGAAACTGTTTGTTTGTAAAGCTTGATTTTCCCCAGCGTCTAAAAAGACTGAGTTTAGTGATTCATAAATCAAAAAATAACTTACTGCAATTATTCACACACAAAGTCAGGTGTTTATTTACCATATTTACATGTATAAATACATTAATGCTACAAATACTCTCTCACGTTCTTTATTATCATGGCACTTTAGATAAGGTAACATACAATGCACATAAGATGTCTTAGTTTTCCTAGGCATCTGTGTAGTCACTATCAAAGTTTTAGTGAAACAAACGTGGCACATGTCGTAAGTGATTCTCTTCCAAATGTCTGTAAGTCTTCAGTACTAAAAGCAACCATACATTAGATTTTCATATTTTTGGTCAAAGAGATACAAGATTTTATTATTTTTATTGAAGGATTAGTAGTTCATTTGGTCACAAGTCATAAGGGTCTTCTCAGTTCAGTATTTTACAGCACCAAAACTTTTCGCTTTGCAGTAAACACCTTTTTTCCCCAAATCATTTGGGGAGCCATCACCAGCAGATACTGTTGATGAACTGAATTCCATCATTTCAGCTGTAAGACAACCTACAAAAAGGAGAAAAGCAATGAGATTAAATTTAGTTAAGACCAAAATTTAAGCAGTCTATGAAATGAAGCCTTTTGCTTTGTTTCAGTATAATACGCAACTGAATAAGCATGTGTTTCCTCTGGAAAGCACACCATCCGTCTCTCAGCTATTCTACAACCTCACACAACCATCACTTTCAGTAACTTTCTTTACCCTTTACTGCACTCAAACCATTCTTCAGCTGCCTGTAATCAAAAAGCAGAATAGCAAGTCTAGGTCCAGTGACATTCCTTCTGCACAAAGCGAAGTCAAGGGACCAATTCTGAAGTAAATTCCTCCTCGTGTGCCCACAGAACTAAGTAAGATGACCACATCCTGTCGCTTCCATACAGACAGAACAAAGGGCATGTGAATACTAAGTCTGTCCCAGAAGAATCCTTGCTCACATACTACTTTTATTTTGTTTTGCAGGGAAGAAAATCTGTAAAAAAGCAAGCTGTGAAAGCTGTTAGGAGCTGTAATTTCATGAGAACATCATTTTCTTCAAATCCTCATTTCCCCTAACCTTTTCTATTAAGAAATCTGAGACTCTCCAGTGTCTCAGATCAGTTCAAGTGAAACCTTATTGTTTCACTTGAAATTCTCTTCTTGTGTTACTGTATTGTAATCTTTGTAATTTTCTTCCTGACTTACTATGCCATGGAAATCAAAGGACTTCATAGGAACCAAGTAACTCTCCCAGACCCTGACACTTCTCGAAGCTGAGAGAACATGGGAGTTTCCACCAATCTTTGGGCATAAGAAAGGAGTAATTGTATTAAAGAAAGTAGATTTAGTCTAGATATTAGGAAGATATTTTTTCCAGCGAGTGTAGTGAAACATTAGACATAGATGCCCCACCCCTGGAAACACGGAAGGTCAGGTTGGACAAGGCTCTGAGCAATCCGATCTAGTCAACAATCGCCCTGCTCATTGTAGGGAGCTTAGACTAGACAACCTTTACAGGTCCTTTCCAATCCAAACTATTCTACAATTCTATGAATTTTGCTTAAAATAAATCAGTACAAGAAAAGTCAGGAACGAAAGATTAAATCAGTAAAAGTTACCTTATTAGCAGCTTCCAGTGCATTTATTAGATTCTGCAACTCTTCCTTATTCATCTCTATAGAAATCGGCTTAATTTCACCATTTTCTCTCACATCCAAATCAAGATTGAGGAGCGGCATTTGCAGCATGGAGATCTTATCACTGGAGAGCGCAAGCTACACAGATTGTCAAAACAACGGTAAGTGTAAGGAGGAGCAGCCATTACGTTTTTAGTCTTTCATAATATTACATCTGTACTTTATATTGAACTTGTAATACCAGAACAAACATCAACATGACAAAATTAACTTCTCACAAGTTATCTCTGCAGTTTTGAGGGATTTTTCCTTGCTTTTATTAGGATTTTTGTTTGTTAATACCAACAATATATTGAAATAATAAAGACCCCTCTTCACAGCAATACACTTGTCAAAAACAATTTCTTAAAATTACTGGGCTGCCACATGTTAGTATTCTAGCTGAAAAGAGACATTTAATCATGGGCTCTTTAATGAAGTATATGAATTCTGAAATCACCATATTCATATTCAGCAAGAAGGGTCTTCCATAATGGGGCTGCTGGGAGAAAGAGAACACTTTTATGCATTTTTCAACACTCTGCAGCTGATCAAACACTGTCAGATATCCTATTTGACAAACACTGATGAAGATTACATGCCAATTGTGCTTTCCTTTTTGTTGACTACTATACTCATTTCTAGCATATATAAGGCTTTTAAAATGTATTATAATCAAAGACCAGTTGATAATACTATAGGTCAGTATTATACAGACCTATCTTATTTATTTAGAGAACAGCATGTGGTAGGGTTCAATCATGGCAAATGAAAAAAAACATAACAAGCTAAAAGGGGGAAGAAAGTGGTTTTAAGAAAAATTATTTGTCAGACAGGTACCAGAAATCTGTATCACAAAATAAAAAGAAACTCAAGAAATCCTCTAGAAGAAAAATTTTAAAGAAGCCACAAACAAAAAATGAGAGTTCACATAGGTCCAGTTTATATTTTTGTCAGCAGTAAATGCAGTTAACAAGAGATCAAGCCCAGTAACAGTTCATCTAAACCACATTATGATGTCATATCTGCTCTTGCAAAAACTCGTCTGTTTTGTGCATTACTCTTTGATTTCCAAAGCTGTTTGCTGCAGAAATTATTCAGCACTCTTGTTAACATGGAAAACTACTTAACAGCTCCACAACTCTCTTTAATAGCTCTCATGGCCTAACAAAAATTATAAACAGTATGAGTAACATTTGTAAGTCTTTGATAGAGCTTAATTTAAACCAGATGTCTTCACAACCTCAACCACCACCTGCTTTAGGCAACACCATTATGACTGGCTTATTACCAAAACAGGAAGTCTAAAGATAAATGATTTCAAACTAATTATTAAGTAAATGTTTATTGTGAAAATATAAACATTTGAAAAAAGTTATGAAAAATTATCCTGAACCAGTCACCTAATCTTAAGTATATGCTTCTTCTTCTTTTGACAAAAACTACTGTTTATTCAGGCCTCAAAATCATAACAGCATACAAAACTTTCAGGTGTTCCTGAATAGCACAAAGTCTTCCTGAGCAACTTTAAAAGAAAAGAGGGGAAAAACAAAAGAAATTTTAAAAATTTGCTTTTGCAGTTTATACAAATTTCTGGCAAGTCTTTGATGTCTTATAATTACTATACTTTTACGATACCTATAAAAATTGAGCCATTCTGCAGAGTAAGCAGACCTAATGGGACTGTATCAATAGTTATTTCTCTGTTGTAAAACATTTCTTTCAAACAACATTAAGGCAACACTCTCACCTTCAACTGCCAGTCAAAATCCTGCAGCTGGGCAGAAGAGATTGCATTTACTCTTTCTACTAGGGCATTCCTGATTTCTTCCTTTCTACCTTTCAGACATTTTGTGATTGCTTCTTGATAGTCTGAATTTAACTCAATGATCTGCTGAGAAGCCTACAAAAATAAAAACAAAACCTGTGATTACTAAAACTATGAACCACAGAAGGAACACGTACCACCTGCAATAACTGTGCTCTGTATATATCTAAGCTGATAGCTGTAATACTGGACTTCATTATTATACTGACCTTTGTAGCTGCTCTCTGTCTTTGATAGTTAAAGAGTCATTGTTTACCACAGCAACACACTGAGAAAAAAATTAATTATTTAAACTAAAAGACACCAGAGAATGGAGGCTTTATCAGCCTTCTTAGATGCCACCCTGAAATCGAAAGAAAATCACACACCCAAACAACTCAGGTTTAGGTCTGCAAGTGCCTCAGCATCAGGGCAGAGGCCAAATACATCAGCTCAGCTGAAGCTGAAATAATGATGTAGGGACATCCCCATGGCTGCACAAGTAGGTGTCTTTCTTTGACTGAGTTACTAGCAGGTGGTCAAAATACAACAATATGCAAGAAACGAAGATTAAGATTTCTAATAACGGAACAAGATTTTGCAAAGTTCATACATATTGGAATGTCCTGAATTACAGTCCCTACACCACATGGTCCTCCATTCACAGTCAGATTTTTTACAAAATTTATTTACATACAGTCAGTATTTTAAAACACTTCAATGTAGTACTAATGAATAAAGAAAGCCGAACAAGAACGTGAATTGGTTTTATTGCTAATAAACAGTATTATGTATAGATTATATAAACAGATTTAATCTGGTGGTACTCAAAATAGCAATTTGAGTGATTAAATCAGTATTTTAACAAGTATCCTGGGATATTAAAAAAATATTCAAAAATCAGCATCAATTTCACTTTTTGTTTTAGAAGTCTAGGCAGTGTATCTCTAAATGCTGCTTACATTCTACCTATTTAGGCTTAATCCACTGTTATTCAAATGCTTCACTATAAAAATATTTCAGGATTAGACAAACTACAAGACTAATCACTCCAGTCATGATCTCTCAAAGTCAAGGCTAACCAGTGATGAGCCCTTACCTCTTCATCAGATAAATTCTTGCCAACTACAGTTTTGAAATACGTCATTGTTTCTTCAAAAACCTCCATCCACTCTGACAAGCTCCAAACATTGCCATAATCCTGGTATCGAGGATATGCCCGGCCACAGATGCCATCAACGATCTTATGAAGGAACTGAAACGATGTGATACATTAACTTATGACTATAATTCTCTCACGGTTAATCCACACCTGGGATTGATCAAGCAATTCAGTTATCATCCCTCCTTCCGCGGGGAAGTGCCTCAGTGCTTCCAGACTGCAGCCCAGCTACCATTCAAAAAAGCCATGAACACATACCCCTTGAATATGAACTGTCCTCCCCTCTCCCCTTAAAGTCAGTTTACGAGGTCTGGCCACCAAAATCACAACGTCATTCAGATTCAGCTTGGGCTTACATGTGGACTGAACAGTTGTGTGCACTACTACACAGTCCTGCTGAGGTGCCGCCTCAAAGGGCGCCTCAGTCATCTCTGCACTCGGACGGCCAGGCTGCACAGCACAACCCGAACTGCTGATTTCCGAACCCGTGGGCCTCCCTAGTCTCCCAAAGCACCGTCCTCTGGCACTGCGGCCTGGCGGGAGGGGCACTCCGGGCCGCAGCCCCGCGCCCCCGGCGGGCCCTGCCTCTCTCCCAGGTGCCGGAGAGCGGCACCCCGGCCTGCCTGCGGCGAACATCGCGCTCCTGCCCGCCAGGGGCCGCGGGGAGCCCACCTCGAGTGCCCGTCCCGGCGGGAGCTTCTCCAACAGCCGCAGCATCGCCCAGCCCTGCCGCCCGCCACGTGACCACCCCGGCGGCGGTGCGCAGGCGCATAGGCAAACACCCGCCCCGTTCTGCCGCGAGTCAGGGGTTCGAGTCCCCGCCCCGGCGCCGCGATCGCCCGGTGCGTTTGGGGGCCGTGGGAGGCTTTGTGCGACCTTTGGTCAGACGGCAAATGAAGCTGGAACACCCCCTGTACGGAAAATCACGCTATGAAAAGCCAGTGTCCACAGAGATGTCCTGCAACTTTATTCGAATAAAGGGAGAGAGTCCACTGGGGTACACCATCGGGGGTTTTTTTCTCTCGAGGTTTCGGGGGGCGCAGCCGCCTTTTATCCTAAACTCCCGGCCGCATGTTGCGCTCTTCCTTCCCTCATGGGCTGAGGTGGTAGGAAGGTACAGCCTTCCCAAACTGCCTACCACATATTCCCCCTTGAACTTGTCATTTTACCCCAAAGTTCAGAAACTCAGGCTTGTGCAGACCCACTTGTCTGTTTCAGGAGTCAGGCTGGCTGGGCTCTGTAACAAACCTTCTCCTTGCAATTAGGAGAGACAGTGGCGTTAACACCCATACCCATGGAATTGTTTGTAACGACAGCACACATCTTCCCTATAACTCCAAATTTTACAAGCTTTTATATGCAATAACATTTAAGCTATTTTCACATTCTGCCTGTCTTGCAGCTTTGCTTTTTGACTCTTAACAGGTTAGCTTTCCAACTGGTGACAAGAGAGGAAGCTCAAGGCTTACAACAGACACCGCATCTTCTGTGATATTAAATCAAATTGAGGAAGTTCGGAGAAACGCTAACTGCAGAAGTCTGTGCTGCTGGTACAGTGTTTACTATGACGAGCTCGGGGGTTTTTATGCTTCATCAAATTGTGAATTCAATCCTAGCCAGACAGTGGAGGAGGTTTATGGAACAGGTTTTCCCATTAGCAGGGACCTTTCCATGTGTTGAATTGATTGAATGTGAATGCAAAGGAGCAAAATTGGCCTGATCACTTGTATGAGAAAACCTGTAAAAATTCAAGTCCCAGCAAGACACAAAACTGCACAGAGACTGTTATACCTGTAGGCAGACTTTATTTCACTGAAAGCACTAGGCTAATTTACAATCAAACAGTTACGCATATGGAGGCATAACATTGGGCCATAAGAATACCAAAGCAGCTACAAGTGTGTACTGGTGGACAGAAGGTCTTTGAAAAAAACCCAGGCTGATTAAGTCAGTCTGCAGCACAACTTCTTCAAAGATAGGCATGTGGCTTTGTAGGAATGATGTGGTACATGGGAGTTTTGCAGAAGACACATGTGGGGAGGAACCGATTTCATGTTTTGCTGACTGAAAACTTCCAAATTCCATCAATTTCCCTCAGGGTTTGCTACTGCTAGTAGATTAGACTTTTGAGAAAGGTTTCTTGAAAATGTATTCAATTTTATTATGGATAAACCACTCAAAGCTGCTGTTAAAATGAAGAGCAGACGAAATTTCAAATTTAAAAAAATTTCTCTAATAATTTCCTTTATTCCCCTAGTCTTTGCTTTGTTAGATAACTGGAAACCTATCCACTTTGACTGTACAATGTTGCACACTACAAAACAGAGCACCAGGGGGAGCGTCTGCTCCAAACAAAATAGACCTATAGACAACAGGAGAAATACGAAGGTTATCCAGACTTAGAATGAAATAACTTACGAAGTAAAGAGAAAGGTAGTGAGTGTGCCACTCAATTGAAAGAGATCAAACAGGTGAAAAATGCAAGAGAGCAAAGATGTAATGCATCAAGACAGGAACAGATAGAAGAGGATAAGAAACTACAATTCCATGTTACACTATCTCAGTGAACATTTTCAAAGCAGCTGATTTTTTGCAGGTCTGAAGAGTAAATAATTTCACTTTTCATTTTTCACATATATGTAGTTTAAAAGTAATATTTTTTATTCAGCCTATTGGCCTATGAGGAACAAAGACTGCTCAGGGAAACCACAGCTGGATTAGCTAAATCCATGTTTTGGAGCCCATGTTCAACTGCAACAAAGTAGGGGATATAAAGCTGGCCTTTGGTGGTTTGAACTTTGTTTGGAGCAGCATTATTCGGATCTGCCATCAAGTCTTAACCTTTAAAAATACCTGCTTTTCATGCTTTCATATCACAGCAGTGACAACCCACCCCACCCCTAGAAGCTACGCTCTCAAATAACCACAAAATCAGGGAGGGAAACTTCTAGAACAGTAAGTACATAAGTAAGAGATTCCACAGCAGCAAGGAAAGCAATTTTATGAGAGAAGGGTGTAGAGTGAACTTTGCATTATTTTATCCACATTGCTGATGTCTTATAGAGGGGTTTATTTACTTAGAAACATAACCCATAAGCTAAACTACAGTAATTAAACCCATTTTAAGATCAATCCATTTGTTGCCCTTGGTTTTGGAAGAATGGCAATATTAAAACATTGGGTAATAACTCAATAACCAGCGATTATTACTATTATAGTATCATACATTTTATCATAACAATACAGTAATAATTATTCCTGATTATATATAATATCTTAATTAATATATATATATTATATATATAGTATAGTAGTGTAATGTTTTACATTGCTCTAAGTATATTCAGCTGGGGAGAACACCCAAGCACCTGTATAAGTGTCCCATAAGGAACTATTAAACAGATATGTCAATAGAAATAAATAGGTAACTATATTTTACCAACACAGAGGGAACAGTAAATGCATTTTTAAAATGCAGTGGAAACACTGATATTTCAGTTGAGATTATGGTGAGCGAAATGTGGGTTGCCATAGAGAAGGGAAGTCCCACTGGTCCCCTAATCCCTATAGCCGCCTCTGCTTTCTCTCCCTAACCCTCATGCCAGTACTAGGGTGCCTGGGGCTGCAGGATGAAACTGCAGATGATGTGGATGAAAAGTAATTTTTCTTTTTTGCACTCATTTATTTTTTTCATGTGTTAGATTTCCATGAGGAACAGAGCACCTACTTCTGATGGAAGTGACCTTTGTGGTTGGGACTGAGGGGGAAAGACAAAACTACCCCTTCTAGCAGCCCATACTTAGATGAAAGTGGTTGACACATGAATATCAATCAGTGAACCACTTTAATTATTAAACCAGGAATCTTGAAAGTTTTGTAGAAGCGTACATATAATCATGGCCATTGTGATATGCTGCAGCTGAAGGAGATTGAAAATAACATATCTCTATTTAGTTGCTACACTCTGATGAGCCAGTGAAGTTCATGAGGCTGAATGAACACGACACTGATGTGCATTACATAATTTATCACCTATTTGCTCTTCATAATCTATAATCATGGTTCCTCCCAAATGACAAATCTGTTTCTCAAATAATTTTACTTGTAATTTTTCAACATGCAAAAACATGAGAAGTTTTGGTTCTTCCCTCCTGTCCCTAGTCTGTAAATATAATACTTATGTATTCACTCTTTGAGACATAAGGAGTACAGTGTGTTATGCACAGTGGATACAGTCTATGTCCACAGCTTTACACTTGTCTCTATCTTTGCTCCTTTTTCCAGTAAGAGATGTAACAAGAGGAACTGTCTTAAATGTTCTTGAATTCACTTCTCACTGATACTTCAAAATCATCATCTTGGCTTCTGTAGCAGTTCTGTCCTTTCCACAGACTGGACTGAAGAACTAGCAATAGCCCTGAGGGACATTCCTGTGGTTCAACACCACCTTAGAGTTACACAGTTTATATCCTGAACTCTTTACTGCTTTTCACAGACAAAAACACACTGAAGAGATCATTCAAAAGGGCTCTGCTGCACTGTAAAGTCTTCAGAGAGGAACTGCTATTGTTGGAAACACTCCAAGGATACTTGGAAGTACCAGATGGAAAAAATGTGATACATATTCCTTGAAACCAAACAGTCAATATCACAGGTTTGTAAAATATCTGTACTATATACATCTCAACACCTGCCTGGCTGAGGTAGTAGAAGAGCCAGGAGCTGGTATCACACCCAGTATTCTGCAGGACAGAGGCAGAGGAATAGCTTAGACCAGAAGAGTGACATGCTGTGTACTCCAAGGAGCCGGTAGTTGGCTTGAGCCATATACCCACTAAAACGACATAAGACAAACTGGAGTCAGTAACTGGGACTCTGCTCATGAATACCCCTGCTCACCATCTTTTGTAAAGAGCTGGGCAGTCACAGACTTATCCTGCCTTTCGTCTCCTGTCCCCAAGACACATTTCTTTGCATAAGCTTCTTTGATGGGAGAGGGAGGAGTCTTCATCTTCCATCCTACAAGAATGTCTGTGAATATTCTCCTAACTCTCCTTGCTACAATTCAGACCCTTTATTTCTTATCCCATGCTGAGAGCACATGCAGAATCTATTGATACCGTCTTAAAAGGAAAAATCTATTGTCACCATTTCTAGCTTTCTATGTCCCTTTCTTCGTGCTTAAAAACTCTAGGTGAACTGAACACCGTGTACACATAAGGACTGGAATTTTACTCACAGTAATCAGGCCTAATGATTGTTATGTCTGGAATTCAAAATGACAACAACAGAAAAATAGTAATCCTTTTTAGGGCAGATGTATTAAAACTGTAAGCTAAATATTCCCTTGCTTCTCCAAGCCTAACCTTATGATTTCAGTGTTAATAATGAATTGCAAGAGTGTGTTGATGCTTTTCCAAAATCTTTGGCTATCATAAAACAGAAAAGAAAAGGCCTAGTAGGTAGATTATGGTGACTCTTAACCCTAGCAGTAAACAACAATTAGTAGTGCAGGAATATGCTGCACAGCGAGTTGTACCAACACATCATAATAGCAGTGGGGAAAAAGTATTCCTAAAATAATAAACACCCCACTACATATATCGCATCTACACAAGGAGTTCATGGACTGTATTTATTATATAACTCTGAGCTGAGAGCTACTATTACAGCTACTATAGATTTTATTTTTATCGCATCATATTTTGAGGTTATGAAAACAGCTGTTGGTGAAAGTTACACTGGCAATACTCTGTTTCTGCTGACAGAGTTTGTTTCAACTAAGAGCATAGAAAGAGAAGGTAATTTGGACAGATTAAGAAGAAGCAGTTTGTTTATACAGCTACATCCATAGTAAGGATCAGCATTGCTTTTTGACTAAATCCCTTCCAGGGTAAATACAGCCAACTTGCTCCCAGGGCAAATAGCCTTGTGATTTATAAGTCTTTCTCAGTCTTGTCAGTCTGTTGTCCAGCTTGGCAGCACATTGTACTAGCCAGATTTTCTGGACTACTTTGTGGTCTCTAAATAACATGAGCAACTTTCCACATCTCTACTTCCTATTTCTGCTCTTGTCTTTTCCATGGGAAATAACAATTTAATAAACTTCACCAAAAGAAATCAAAACAAATAATATGAAAGTGACATCTTCTCAACAAAGCTAATTAACTATATTCAAGTATTAATTTGAAAACTAGATTTTAAGAAGCAGTTTTCAGAGTCCTGGACAGCTTCTGTATATTTACCAACTTTTCAAACCTTCCTAATTCTTGCTGCACTTGCATAACCACCATGACCCATGACCTCCATGATTCCTGGGACAAATTCTGATTTGAATCATATTACTGCAATTCCCCTTTTTTCTTTTTTTTTTTTTTCAGCTTGAGAGTGTCTTAAATTAGCAAAGACGCAAAAAGAAGAGAGGCGCTTCTTTGCATTGGCAATTTTCTCATGGCTTAGTCACTGATGGGTAAGACAGTGTGTCCATACAAACATCTCAGCTTGCCTATGTGTAATCTCTCTTTCTCAGTACAAAAAAAATTTTCTCATTTTCCTAAAAACATTACCAGCTATCTGAAAAAAGTCTGGAAGCCCTCTAGTTCACGCACAAGTGCAAGAGTTTTGTACATAAAAAATTGCTACATACAAATAGGGTTTGTTATTTTAATAATGAATAGTAAAAATTGCTATAGGAATAATGAATAAAATAAAGAATCTCATTCTGTGGGTTACAATGGTATTTTGATTAGTATTTTGGTCACATCAGGTTTTCAATGGTTTGATGTTATTATATCAGGAGAGGTATTTTTAATTTTCAATTAAGTAGCTGATGTTTTATTTAGAGTTACTCTGGAGCAAATTCTAGAGAATAGCTCTCTAGAAAATTTGTTTGCATTGTGAAGGCATGATCTACTTGTTCTTCCAGGTGACACAATAAAGAATGTAGTAAGAAATTTTCATTTCACAGTTTGGAGAATATTTCCAGAGAAATACTGAATGACTTAAAATAGAAAATTTACAATTATGTTAATTTTCCTAGTTTTCCTTAAATAGTTCTTCTATTCATAGGAACAAAATAAGGAGAAAAATAGAAATTGTTCACTTGAAAACAGGACATGTTTTTTCCTTATTTTATATACAATGCAATATATGACAAAGTTCTACTACCAAAGAGGAGTTAGTTTAATATTGTTCCATATTGTGCAGGTTACAAGTAAACCCTAGGCTTTCTTCTAAGTCTGAACTTGACCTACAATACCTGTAAAAGTATAAATCTCTCTTGTCTTTACCATGGGTATGGCTTTTCATTAATTCATCATGGATCTGTGATGCACTGGGCTAAGCAAGTGAATCAGAAACCCCCATGTGTTAACATTTCTTCCAAGTTAGCTAAAGCTGTACTTGTGCTTTTTCTCAGTCTTGGTCTATCTTGGTTTATACTTTATCTTGATTTACACTGGCTCTAGAAGGTGAAATGATCAGATATAATGTCTGCTAGGACAAAATTTCACCTTCAAAAATGTTTAAATATACATGAACCATAAAAATTGTGGTTTTTCAGTGTGGTGTCTTATGGACACTTTTAATCTGATACTAGGTTTCCTAACCTTAAATTAACCATTTTATGGGAAACGAGCCTTGGATTTTCCCTTGTGGAGAATACCTAAGAATCAAAAAGTCTAAGTCTACACTTTTAATCTGATACTAGGTTTCCTAACCTTAAATTAACCATTTTATGGGAAACGAGCCTTGGATTTTCCCTTGTGGAGAATACCTAAGAATCAAAAAGTCTAAGCGGTATTTTCATATCCATCTGCTGGATTACTTTTATTTGTTTGAGAAATGGATATAGTAATTGTGGCATAAGTAGCTAGGTTAGAATATTGACAAAATTTGTTTGGCAGGTTGGAGTCACTGTCCAGCAGAAATGGCATTAGAAAAACTGTGAAAAAAGTTAATAGGAAAAACACCCAAACTCTTGAAAAATATTATAACCCAGACAATAACTTTATACAAGCAAAGATAGAGAAAAAAGCAACAGTTACTAAATATTTCATTTGGTATCACTGACTCGAGTCCTTTTGTTAGCTGATAGAGTGGTTTGGTAAAAAGAAAGTGTAGAATTAAGGTTATTTATAGACTAGATAAATTAAACAAGTTCTCTTGTTTCTACATAGATTGAAAAGGAAGGCACATAAGTACATAAATGGATATCACAAGTATTTTGACACACAATGAAATTGTAACAGTGTAAACCAGCTAATGACAAGTTTACAGCTATAGATAAAGTTGAAGATTAGCCATGGAAAATTGTCACATCAGAGTAAACAAAGAAAGAAGGAATAAAAGCAATTTTCCAAGTGCATCAATCTCCTATGTGCAATTCCACTTAGCTAGAACTACTTTCCAATCATATACACTTTTCCATCAGTCCACAAGTAGCAGCATTAGATGGTGTTCCCTAGTTTTGTGTCTTCTTATTCAATGGGCCCATGTTAGTTCATGGGGAGTGAACCTGGATTGTTAGAGGCTGGAGTCTCACCGCAGATTACCAACTCAGCATCTCTGTTGGATAAAGTAAAAATGCCAGGATAAAAGGTAAATTCCTGTTGCATTATGAGCTGCAGTAAGTTGACAGTATCTCATTTAAAATTATCTCCTGCTTGTCTTGTTAATTCAGAGCCACTTAGAAGTGATAGACTTTCAGATTCCTTGTTAAATTCCTGCTGATAATTACTTTCTGCAGAATGGACAACAGAATGAAAATCTCTAGAACAAAAGTCTCATCATCTTAGTGACTTTGAGGATGGAAGTTCTTAATACACACAATGCCAAACCACAGTGAGTGGCAATCAGTAAGCTCTATGCCAATAGAAGTAACTGCTACTGACTGTTAATAACGCCTTCCAGAACTGGCATCTAATGGCAGCTTCCCGATTCCTTCCATTCTGCAGTTGCCTAAACATGATGGTATAAATCACAGACAAAGCATGAGGATTACATGAGTGAATATTAGTCAGTTATTCACTTAAAACTTGTCTACACAAGCTATGTCACAGGAATGTATACAACATTAGCTAAGGTCTGAATGGATTTGTTAAACTGCATTACACCTTTGGCTGGACACTTTCATTCAAAATTAAGTTAGCCTTCAGTCAGTTTAATAGGGTTCATTCTTATCTGGTTTATTTTAACAAAACAAAGGAGGATTGATAAACACCAGGATCAAAACCAATTATTTAATGGAAGCAGTGGTCACTGCTAATGTAAGAGCAAATGGGTATGAAATTAAGTTTAGAAGCTAGAAGATAATTCTTAACAATCACAGAACCCAAACTCTGGGACAGTTTTTTAGTACAGTAATATGAGCAAAATACCTAACTAGTTTTAGATACTAAACACTTTCATGTTGGGGTGTTTATTCTCCCTTGTTTCAATTTTTTTATTTGTAACCTGAAAGTAATAATACCTTCTTGTCTCACAGGGAGCAGTGAAGGAAAATTTGTGACTATTTATAATATGCTCACCTCAGTGATAAAAACAATCTCCTCATGAGGAAATCAATAAACCAGTAAAGATCTAGACAGTGTATGGTAAATAAAGGCTATAGCCATACACAGACTAGAGCAGATAAACAGCTGTTTTATTCACTATGTATCTGTCCTCCAGGTGTCCTGACAGGAGATGTATCTGAAGATCTTGTAGTATCTGAGGGTGTTGTAGTAAGAAATTACGTTAGTGATAAGCACAACAGACCGTTTTAATTTGTACTGGCAGCATTCTGTAGGACTCTAAATACATCATTTAGCCAATGATCTGGTAAACAATAATTCAATGTAATTTAAAATTCTTTTTTTTTTTTTTTGTGAAATCTCTGCTGCAGTTAAATTAATTGAGTTCACTGCAGAGATAAGAAAGTAAAACATGATGACATGACTGGGTAATAATCAATTCCTTTTCTGACTATAATTTATCATTAATATGCCACCACATCTTCAAATATATTTGAACTAGAGTGGGTATCATAATATGTCACTATTTACACTGTAAATACGCACTGGATCCTTCAAGTACATCCATTGACCTGATATGAATGCAATAAGCTGATCTGGGAGCATCTACATTGCAGTAATGATAACTATCTATGTCTACAACACAAAATCCCCACTGGCACTGCTATTAATGTGAATTTCACACTGAAATCGTCACTGGGTATTATTCTCATCTGGGGAAGAGATTCTCCCAGAGAAGAATCATACCCAGGTTTTCACATTCCATTAACTTGAGGTGCTCTGAGAAATGTTTGATAGCATGCTATGACAAATTTCCTGCTTCCTTTCAGGTCTTCATGGGAAAGTTTTCAGTCTGCCAACATGTTTAGTTGGCAGGTGACATGAGTTCCTCTCTTTCCCGTGTCCTAAGCAGTGCCAGTATGAGCACAGCTGGATGAGTTGTTCATGCTTGTACTTGCAGAGTTATTGCATCTATGAGCAGATAGACGGTTTGAAATATACAAAGAGCTCTCCAACTGTTTTGGCATCATCGCCAGCTCTTGTGTCATTTCACTTAAGTCCATATAAGTCACAAGGAAATTCCTGAAACTTCAGGAAAGTACGGAGGGGTGCAGAGTGCACAAGGTCACTCACAGGATTGGATTGCAGCAATAGATACTGGACTTAATTATGAAAAGTATTCACAAAGATAGGAAAGAAAAATCCGGGTTCTTGTCAGAAATACAGCTACTGAAGAAAAATGTACTTTTAATATAAAAATTACTATTATTTTAATACATAAAAAGCAATACTTACAGGGTGTTCACATCTCACCAATGACCATAGTTTTGAGAAACCTCTTCCTTAAAAACATATTTGTCTTCATATCATCACCAAGACATGAGAGAATTGTCGTTATTCCTGTTTTCATTAGTGGTGATTTCCAGCAGAGAGGCACAAAGTGGTTTACCTAAGATCAGAGTGGAATTTAATTCACTTAGCTCTTTTGTGTGACTCCAAAGCTGGTCTGAAGCCATTGTTTTAGACTGAATCTTTACAGTAAGCGTGTGGGCACTTACTGTTTACAGAAGGAAAAGGTAGGACAGAGAGGTGAGGATTACATTCTTTTGTTAATTGCCACTACCCTGGATGACCTGAATTTCAAAGTTTTCATTTTTCATGTGGCAGTTCAGGAGATGATATAAAAGACACCTGCAGATCTCTCTGGGTAATAAAAAGGGGATATATCTGTATGGAGGACATGCAGTGTTATTACCTCCACGCAGAAAAGCTATCAAGTGAAATTTCTCAATCAAGCATAATCTCTGGTGACTGTGTAGTTTGTAACTACTTTGTAGTTACTCTTCCCTAAGGCACATGGGAGAAGACAGTTTAATTACACTTCAGACATGCTGGATGGTTGCTTTGCGTGCAATCAAGACCATTCACACCACTGGACACTTGTGCAGAAGGACAAAGTGAAAACATGTATGTAATGGCCAAGTCAGGAGTCAGCAATGCCTCCACCCACCTGATCAGCCTTACCTCTCTAAACAGCTCATACGCTCTGCTTCAACACGTCTACTTAAACTGCACAGAGTGCTGCACTAAGGTAGCTGTGCTTTTTCTGGCAGCCAAGGTAGCTCATTTATGGTTTGGACAGGTATTTTTGCAGTGCACTGATGTACAGGCCTAAGTGAGGCAACTGCTGGACAAACAAGGGCAACAAAATAATGCCTTTCATAGTTGTAGGCTTACAGAACAGATTGTCATGAATGAAAAAACATGAATGGGAAATGTGAGACTCTGGATATGAATTATTTACAGCTGCAATGTGATTACAGTAGGTGTGGTTGATTATAAGCTGTGTGATGTTCTCTTCCTTCTCAAACATCTCTGCCAACTTCAAAATTCCAACAAATCAATGTTAACCAATTAAATCACTTTAAAGTACTGGGTTTTGGCAAAGCCTGCTACTACCTTATGTCTTGCAGCAGCTTGCTCTGCTCTCCCCAGAGGTGATTCCTCTTTCCTACAGCACCTGAGCCAGCAAAGGTGGTAAAGGAAACAGAACTCCACATATTTTCCTGCCAAGAAGAACCTGCATAATTTCAAGGCAGTAGTTACAGACTTCCTTCATGTAGAATTTTTACTCCATCCATGTTTTGAAATTCCTGCTAGCCACATGAGCACTCCAAAGAACAGACCATTAGCAGCTGTTCACTGAACATAACCAAAATGTTTTCAGTGTGTGGTCAGGGGTGCACGACATGCTAGAATGCAGTACAACATAGGAAAACAACACCATGTACATGGGAAGGACAACACAACCAAGTACTGCTGCTCAGCATAGCCCTCACAGCTCTCTGTTAGGAGTTCATTGTTGACACTGGACAAGTACTGGTAACGCAAATCGATTTCAATAGGGACCAAGAGATCTGCAATTAACCTTTCCTGGTAGGTTTTTTTTTCCTTCTTTTTTTTTCAGCAGAAGATCGTCTTGAACCGGGAATCCTCATTTTCACGTAAAAGACCATGTGATTTCACTGTTAGAGGCAGCCTTCAAAAGTGCCCTGGAAGGCAAACAAATCAAGGACAGTGTGGGACTTCACAAGGGCTATTGATGAAACAACTCACTGAGGTTCCTGATGGCTGTGATTTGTTTAAGACAACTTGGGCAGTTTCTCAATAGACAGAGGCTTACTTCCTAGAAAACAAGGGAAAGTGTTTGCTAACCTTGATTAGCCCAGTGGCTAGAAAACTTGATGTTTAGACGGGCCAAGCTGCCTTTAGTGCTGTAAATGACTGTAAAAGATTAAGAACATCAGTTTCTCTGACGAGCTGTCAAGGGCGTCAGGTTCTGTGAACGTCGCACTCCTACCACAGCCTCCATTTGCTGACGCCCCAAGGTAAAAAGAAACCTTTAAACAATAACCAACCTTTAGATGGGCGAGCGTCATGGACTCTGCGGCAGTGAACAAAGCTCTCTCACCCAAGCACCGGGGCGTGCGGAGGAATCGCTTTAGAAAGGGTCCCCGGCCGCAGCTTGGGTCCTGCCTCAGTCACTCCTCGGGGGAAAAGGCTCAGAGCGGGAAAGACGCGAAGGGAATGAGCGTCCAGGGGCCGGTCAGGGCAGGTGAGGGGCGGTGGGGCGGAGACAGCAGGGGGGCCGAGCAGCACCGGCGGGGCGGGGCGCGGCGGGAACGCGGCCATTCCCCGGGGATGTACGAGGATCCATCGGTAAGCCTGGAGCAGGCTCGGGGGGGTAGCTCGCCTGCGGGGTCGGGTGTGTGGCTGGTAGTGCGGGAGGACACCGGTGCCGGCCTCCGGACCGGGCCGTGGCGGGGGGGAACGCGGAAGCAGCAGCGGCGGCGGGGGGGGCTCCCCTCAGCCAGCCCCGGGTGGCGCTTGGCCGGCAGCTGGCCCGGGCAGCGCGGCCGGGACCCGACTGGCCCCTGCGGACCTCGGCGGGGGCTGGAACGTAGTGGGCTGTGGAAAAGGACAATTCGTGGGTTTATATTTGTAAATGTCCCCTGGCCCAGGAGGCCCTCCCCCCCGCCATTGCATATGTTAATCTCCTCGACTTTCCAGAAGCAAAAGCTTTTGTTTTAGTAGTTCACGGTGGTGGCTGAGGTGTGAGCTTTTTACTTCTTTACAGATTCATGGCAAGGAAATAGACTTAAGTCCGTATAGGTCACAGGGAAATTCCTGAAACTTCAGGAAAGTACGGAGGGGTGCAGAGTGCACAAGGTCACTCACAGGATTGGATTGCAGCAATAGATACTGGACTTAATTATGAAAAGTATTCACAAAGATAGGAAAGAAAAATCCGGGTTCTTGTCAGAAATACAGCTACTGAAGAAAAATGTACTTTTAATATAAAAATTACTATTATTTTAATACATAAAAAGCAATACTTACAGGGTGTTCACATCTCACCAATGACCATAGTTTTGAGAA
The DNA here is from genome assembly GCA_013397935.1 of Dasyornis broadbenti. Classification (NCBI taxonomy): domain Eukaryota; kingdom Metazoa; phylum Chordata; class Aves; order Passeriformes; family Dasyornithidae; genus Dasyornis; species Dasyornis broadbenti. Next base: position 255,351 of record VZRN01002244.1, read on the forward strand.
ACCTCTTCCTTAAAAACATATTTGTCTTCATATCATCACCAAGACATGAGAGAATTGTCGTTATTCCTGTTTTCATTAGTGGTGATTTCCAGCAGAGAGGCACAAAGTGGTTTACCTAAGATCAGAGTGGAATTTAATTCACTTAGCTCTTTTGTGTGACTCCAAAGCTGGTCTGAAGCCATTGTTTTAGACTGAATCTTTACAGTAAGCGTGTGGGCACTTACTGTTTACAGAAGGAAAAGGTAGGACAGAGAGGTGAGGATTACATTCTTTTGTTAATTGCCACTTCCTTGGATGATCTGAGTTTGAAAGGCAAGAGCTAGAGTTGATACATGTTTTTAATGAAAACTAGACTAAAACTGGGACCAAGTGCTCTACATAAGTATTCAAATATGACACGTTCCTGTCCCACCTTGAATGTGCCAATATGAGTACTTCCACAGCTGCAGCAATGAATTGGGAAATCCAGTAATGTTATTGTCTTTGAGTTGGTAAAAGGTCTTGCAGATCAGTGAGAACCAGGTTCAGTAAATACCTGATTGATTATGAAGGAGTTGACAAAGCCAGGAGTGGGAGTTAGAAGTGAGAACAACTCTGTTCAGTGTTAACTTTTAACTCAGTTCACCTACTCACAACACTGATTTTCTAGTGTCTTAAATAGTTTTGGGATTACTAGGGTTAGAATTTGAGCATTTTTAACTCCTTGCATATATTCATTTTTATGAATAACTTTTAAAGATACACATTTGTAGTTGAGCCCTCAGTTGCTGTAGGTTACTTCTCACTTTCAATTCTGAAATATCATCTCAAGAGTCATGTTTTATAGTCTTATAGGAACGCTCTACTGGTTAAACTGGATTCACAGCTTATTCTTCCCAATATATCCCCAAGCGGTAGGCAGGTTCTTTTGCTCTGTGACAAATCTGTTTCTCTTTCTGAGGTTGTACAAGAGTTAGTTTTGACAAAAATTCACTAACCCTGGAGCATTAAACCTGAAAACCTCAGTGGATGCCTTGGAAATTTCTGGAACTCTCAAGTAGTTGATAAATGTCTTAAAAAACAGGAAGAATGAAAAAAAACTGGTCAAAGACCTAATCTAGGATTTTAGGAACTCAAGTACAGTTTCTTACTGTATCAGGTACTTTCAGTATTAACTTCTATGAGTACCCTAAACCATATCTACACAAAAGAGTTTTGGCCCTTTAAATAAATCAGCATAGCTAAAAAATAGCAATACTACCAATATGGATCAGTTTCCTTTAAAAGTATTTACAGTAACATAGGGAGTGTACACTGCTACAAAAAAAAAATCACAGCCTTCTGCATCACATGAACACTAGTATAAAATTTTTAACATGGCCCACACCTTAGTCTTACTGTGAAATTAATGTGAATTTCACACATACCAAAGCATTTGCAGTGACTAAATGCTGCATGACCATAAGCTAAAGATATACCTGTGTGAAAAGGCAGTCATAAAAGAGTAAGACTTAACCTGGAAGGTTATAGTTTACAGTTTTAAGATCAATGTGGCACATAAGAACAGAGCATAAAGCAGAACTTCTCTGATGAGAGGAGAAAAGGATGTAAAATATTTTCGCATATGATCATTACCCAGCAGACATCAGTTCTATTTTGAAAATGGTTACCTGTAGCAGAAATATAGGTTTTATCTGAAATTTAAACCTAAAATATACTAGCGTGTGGTTTGAGTCTATAGATGGAAGATCTGATTGGCACCCTAAATAACTTTACCCAAGGTGAAGGAGATTTTCTGCTTTTGTGTATTGCTCCCACACTGTAGTACATTAACCAGTATTACTGCATGTATGGTTTACTATTAAATTGTCTTGCATCCATCCTTGTGTCAGGGACTTGGTACTTCCTGGGTTTTAATGCATCTTGCCGATTGTTTTTCAGTTGTAAAGACCTGTTGATGGCTGGCTTAACATACTCAGAACCAAGAAATTTCCTAAGATCTGGGACATTTCAAGGCTTGCAAGTTTTTAGTGTTGCCCCTGCTAAATTAGACTTTGTAGGTAGGATTGCATGGGGAAATAGTGCCACAGCAATTGACTTTTCATACTAACTTCTGCCTACCACTCTTAATTCAAGAGTTCTTACATCTCTTTTATAAATATATCTCAGAATATATGATTGGAAATAACCACATTGTCTTCTCAAATTGAAGTTTTGATTCCTGCAGATTTTTGGCTGTTTGTCCCATAAATTGACAGTGCTGATCTATTTGGCATATTAGAATGTCTTGGCAGATTCCTTATGGCTCGTAAAGATGGGTGGCAAGTTTGTGGATTTGCACATTACAGAGAAAGTAGCAAACCTTAGGAGAAAAGAAGTATTTGTTCTTCAGAGTGTAAATTAATCTTCAGGCCCTGGTTCCCTGAAGCTTCTCCATTGTCTGCTAGCTTCTGAGTTTTAAAAGATGATTAGGAGGAGTTTTCAACATTTAGCCTGTATAATTCTGTCAGTGGAGTGACAAAAGTGCTAGTGAACCTGTGCGGTAACACTTGCTAAGAGGTTTAAATGGGACTTCTGTGTGGATTGGGGATGATCCACTCTTCCATAGGATTGTGTAGTGTGACCTCCATCTACGTTAGCATTTTTTATAATCCCTGGTCACACAGAACCTCACACTTGCAGAACATCCTGATATATTCATGTGGAGAGGAAAGAAAAAGGGATGTTTCTGAGGAGATGCATTGTCTGAATTGCTTCTCTTTTAGGTGTTCTAGACATTTTTCAGGTAAGATAATGCAATTTTATAGATTGCATTTCTGTTTGCCAGGAATTGATTTATTACTTCCTACAGGAAACCAGGAGAGGTGAATGCCTACTGCACACTGCCTGAGAAGGAACAGGATAGAGACACACACCTTAAGCACAAGCACACATAGGTCTGAGAAACATTCTTGTCAAATATGTCATTTACCAAGTGCATTTAACAAAGAATTTTCTGAAAGAAGAATGGGGACTTACTATTTGGAGGTCGCAGCAAAAGAGAAGGATGTTGTCAGAAGGGAGGAAGTGGTCAGGAGAAGCCAGGGTAAATGCTCACATGACGTGTGAGCAAACGACCACAACATAATAGTAAGGTGCAGTTCCAGAGCAGGATAAACACAGGCTAAATTATCTACACATCTGTTTTGCCAACAATCTTAAGAAATTATTTAGTATGGGAGAGATCAGTGATTGCTAAGTGATTTGCCAAAGGCTACCAATAATATAACCGGAACTAAGGAGTTATTAGTGTCAGCTCCATACTCCTACAGGAAAGCTAGGAGCAAAGGCTTGCATGCAGATATGCAGGTGATACTTCAGAGAACTGGAAGCTGACAGAATTTACAAAAGACAATGGAAGGGAAGCAATGGGAAGAAACAACTTACGGTCATGAAATATCCATACAAGAGAATGCTTACCCAAGGCTTTATAATGAATGGCCCTTCTTCCAGGGTATAGACTATTTAAAAGTAGGGGTTTTCTCAGCATTACCACTAGCAGAGAGTTCTCAAAGCCTGTTTTTATTGTGATATAGAATGGTCAAACATGGAGAGTGTTAAATGTTGATCTGTGCTGTGGTAAAAATGATGCTGCTATGCCTTGCTTTAACAAAAAAAAGCCAGCTATTTCCTGTTAACCATATCTAGTCCCTCCAGTTTTTCATATCTCAAAGTGCTTTATAAGAAGAGGAAAGAATCAGCGTACATGAGGGAACTGGTATAGATAAAGAGCGAGAAAGCAAATAAATCCTGTGTCGTATCATTCCCTTTCACATTTCATCATTACCATGTGACATTAATAAGCTTACTACAAGAGCTTCCCTTCTGAGTGTAAGATATACCTGAATTGCCTCTGTATCAGCTATTTCTACTTAGCAAGATCAAGCAGTGTTCACTTGAATAGCATGAAAATGAGGACAGGCTAGCTTGTGTGAGGCTGTCCTCAAAACTTAGAATGTGATCCTTTAGGCTTCCCGTTTTCAAATATATGAACATTATTCTTGGGGTTTTTAAACATAAACATATTTTTTAGAAATAAACTTGTAAAAATAGTGCTTCAAAATAACTCATCTTGTGAATCGTTTGCCAGTGTTTAAAGAAATATCTGCTCTTTTGTATTACCGCTTTAAATTCAGATTAGCTGGGGAACTCAAAACTTTTCTATAAAAAATAACATGACAAGAGGGTCAAGTAATGTTTTAAGGGAAGATATTTCTTAGAAAAATTGTTTAAAATAGCTTTCATTTGATCTTTGGTGACTTAATCCTTTAAAATATCTAACGTGAAGTTGATGAAACTCCTTCTGACAGAAAATGTGTTCAATACTTTACGAACCAGATTTAATGAGGAAGAAGAATAAAATTACTCAAACGAGTTAAAAAATGCAAAAGAGGTTTGTGAAGTTTGAAACCTCAAAAGTGCTATTTTAAAATGATGATGCAAATTATTTTTAAAAAAATAATTTGCAGCATAGTAGCTTAGTCAAATCCCATATGAATCAGAGGGCATTGTGGCAGAGTATGAGATCCAGATATGTTTTTTTCCAAGATGTCTGTTAATTGTTTGATTCATTTCTCTGATCATAGATTATTTGTTGTTTCTCATACAGTGTTTCCAGTGTGGTGGATTTGTGTTTGTTATTTCTCATCCCTACAATCTTCAGAGTTTTCTGAAAAGTAGTTACATTAGAATACTGGAGATACTGGCAAAAATTTGCAGTGCACGGAACTGAATCTGATGTTTCCTGTTCCTTTTTAAGCTCTGATTCTCTTAAGAAGGATGAGAAAGGGTGGGGCAGAGGTTTTGGAGCTGTGTGAAGAGTCAGGGATGTGTATGTGGTGAGGGCTGACTGCTCTTTAGCAACATTGCATATGCAGTTTAAACCATTAGCTCCACTACCAGTGAGGAGGAATTCCATCTTAACATGCTGTCATGTTAAAAAGCGCAGTACTCTTCCTCCCTGCTTCCCCCCACCGCTTTTTTTTTTTTATAAATAGTGGTCACTGGGTGATCAAATGCTACAAAAGATAATAGATTATTTAAACAAAAAGGATTTAAAATTTAAGAGGTTTTGAAATTTGTGAGGTGTATTTTAGCTGTACAGGTTATTTTACTTGTATAATTTTCACTGAATGAACAGGGTCTGCTGTTTAAAGCTTTTGCATTCTCATTAACTCTGGGAGATTGAGAGAGATTCCTTCCTTTTCTTTTACTGCTTCTTCATCAGTATCAGATGTTTGTTTGCTTGGTCGTATGAAGACAAACATGATTTTCACTGTAGACCTAACTTGCTCTCAAATATCTGTCTGGTGGTATCTTGAGAAATTTCCTGGCATTTACTTACTTAAGTTTGCTGCAAGGTCACTGTGCCTTGTAACAGTGTGTAGAGATATGTCAGATTATTGGGCAAAATTGTGGTTAATTGACACACCCTGTATGATTCATGCTAAAGATGAAAGCTTTAAAGAGTCTGATAAATTTAACAGAAGAAATCATGTTAAAATTCTCCCTGATCATCCAGCACTTTTTAAATTAAAGCAGACATTTATTTGAAAAGGCCCTCCATTGCATAGAATCTGTTTGTACAATTACTGATTTGTCACAGCAGAGACAGTTAAGGAGAATTGTTATTTCCTCAAAATGGCCAAGCCTTTAGGATACCATCCAAAATCCAGAAGTTTGGGGGTTTTTTAATAGTTGAACTGCCAAAATTTGTGATTGCAGGGAAAAAAACAATGTACCTCTTTTCAGCCAGTCATCTTTTTGAATTCTTTAATTTTCAGTAGTTTGTTCTTCAGTCCTGGCTTTTTTAGATGGGTCGTTGTGAATTTGGGGGTCTGGGAAGCCCTAGGTGTATTGAAATCTGCATAGTCATGTATGGACTCCACTAGCAGCACGTTCAACAGTCCCTAAACATTTTTGAAGGCCTTTCAAGCTTCAGACTTTGTTCTCAGGCTCACTGTAAATTAACTGAAGCATCTCTTCCATGTGCGTACAAATCAGTGTTCGTATGTATGACTATATGGTAGCCATACATTTAAAGTAGTTCATTGGTCTGAAGTAGCTACTTCTAAATGTCAGTTCCCATTTCTGAAGGAGAGGCTGACCCTAACTAAAATGGGATAGTAATATCTAAGCAGAGAGCAGGTTGTCTGGGAACTGTCTCCCAGGCAGTAGGATTAGAAGAAGCAAAGATAGAAGATGCCATATTCTGTGCAAATAAGAAGATGCCGTATAGTTTAGAAAATCCTCACAATCTCTTTCTTCTCTAAGAAGTCCCAGGCACAGCTGCCTTCCTGTGCAGCCTTTGGTAGTCTGATGATTACTGGGACCACAAGGTTTAGCACTGAGAAAAAAGGAAAGTCTTTTCATCAGACTGGTCCCTTATGTTGTCTGGGGGAGCACTGCAGAAGGGCCTTTGAAGAACAGTAGGGTACTGCTAGTGGATGCTGAGAGGAAATGCTACCTAGTGGGTTTTATTTTTTTCTCTCCTTCTTGTGCAGGTCATGATTTCTGAAGAAGAACATGATTTTCCTGTACATGATACCAATCTTCTGAGACATTGTGACATTCAATAGCTATGCACATCTAATGGTGATAGAACAAAAATGCCCCATCTTAATTTGATGAGATGAAGAGGCCAGAGGGACATTAGAGAAAAAGCTTTTGAGCTATAGGGTAGTGACACAGACATCCAGGCTTTTTAGGAAGTTTGGGGAATCTTCTTTTTGAGAACAGAATAGGTTAATATAGAGATGTGAATACTAGAGGACGTGATGAGGACATTGTGCCCATGTGTCAAGAATTTTGCAACTGTGATAGAAGAATCAAGGAAGATATGTAAGAGAAGATAGTTTGGATAAAATAGTCAAACTGATAGCTTGGAAAATTATTATTTAAATCAACACTTTGGAGGAATCTGAGCTGGACAGAGTGGCATTTGTCAATAGCAGAGAAAGATACCACATGAATAGAAGCTTGAATTGATTGAAGCCAAAATCAGGATTAGTTTGATAACTACACAGGATAGTCTATTGTAAAGAGATTTTATTTAGGAAGATACAGCAAGTTTTAGAAGCAGCTTTTCTGTGGGAATTCAGGAGGAGGATTTAGTAAAAAATTTTGCTAGAATCTATGCAGGTAGTAAGATACCACATGGAAGGAAAGTAATCTGTAGTGAGTAGTACTGATAATTTTGGGCTCATGCATTTTATAGTTTTAAACAAATATACAATGAACTGTTCTGTGGAAGAAGTTATACAAGAAATGTAGCAACCATTAGTTAAAACATGCAAATTGTAAAATCTTCATTATAAAAACCAGCCTTTTTGAGCTTCCAGTAAAACGTGGTTTGTGCAAGAGGCCTTTTCTGACTGCAGTGGGTGATTTGATAAAGTGAGTATCACCAGCAGTTGTGAGTATCTCCTATGAACTTTGGCTTTTTTTAGGAACACAAATTCCTGGGTAGAATGCTAGAGCTTAGCTGGGTGGATAGAGGAGAAGCATTCACATAAAATTTATTCATCCTCTGTCAGTTGTTAAAAATTATCAAACCTCTTTCTAATACAATGGAAGAATTTTTGTTCATGATAGGTACTTAGTGCCTTTCACTGGCAATTCCTCACTTTGTGTCTTAATAAGGTTTGTTAAACATCAGCATGGACTACAGTGTTTGAGATGAAGATTCCTTTCAAAATGCTGTTCTCTGCAGAATTAGCAGCTTGTCTGCTTTTTTCACCATACTACAGCATGAGAAACTGGTGGGTGGACTGCTATTACAAAAATACTGTGCATTTTAAACAGAGTAATCAAATTACAGGATCTTGCAAGGGTTGTTGAAATTCGGATAAATTCAATCATTGAAGCAGAAGTTCCTGACCTATTAAACTGTCTGGGTTGGGTTCATTATGAAAATTACTTTTTTCCTAGGCTCATTCAAAACTGTAACTGTGACTTTTCTTGAAAAGCCTTCACAGAATTGTTGTGTAACTTCCTGTATTTTCAAAAGTTTCTAGATAGAGGACACTCCTTGGTTTATAAAGTGCTTCAGGCACAATGGCAGATCCCATCCGCTGGGCGCGATACCGCTGGCAGCGATTGATATCAACGGAGGGCAGAGAACACAGCAGCAACAATTCAAGTAGCAAGTGCTATCAACCATCAAAAACTACTGGCAAACATAGGATAGTGATACCCTGTTTGGGACGTTTCAAAGAAGAGTATGAAAAGGTATCAAAACTGTACATGAACAACAAAATACGAACTACTAGGTATACTTTATTGAATTTTTTACCACGGAATTTATTTGAACAATTTCACAGGTAAGGAACTCCTTTTTTGATTCTGGTAATTCTTCTGAAGCTGAATTGTACTATTTAAATATTTGTGTGTGTTACTATATATTAAAAAATAATTCTTTCTCCTGACCTATCACTTCTGAAAAGCTATGTGTTATTTGGCCAAAGTTTCTTGAGTATCATCATTGCTGGGCTAATAATTTTCTTCTTAGCTTATGTACTTTTCACTCATTTTGTTCTTTGGACTATTGAACTATTCCTTGTTCTTGGAGCACTGCCACCCACCAATCTGCACTAGGATTTTCAACTTATTTCCTGCAAGTGTCCTTTTCCTCTTCCTTTGTGTCTTTCTCTCTTGCCAATTTTTTTCATCTTCCTTCTGCTTGGAGAACTGCTGATTTGTCAAGCTACACAGGGACATTACAGGATGGCTTCCTTTTTAAAATACGTCATCGTCCCTAAGAGATGGTAAAATTAAGTTGAAAGGATGTGGAAATTTGAGACTGCAAATTCACCAGTGCCTCACTGGAAAGCATGTGGCTGGAGGACAGTTTTGAAAATAAAGGAAAGTTCTTGGTATCTGCATTACATGATCACATATGTTAAGCAACTGTGTAGCTAAGTAATGTATTGACAAGAGAGTGAAAACAGAGTTCTGGATAGTTAATTCTTAAATTGCAGGTGAAGAAAAGATAAATCACTATTAATTTAAATGTCTATATAGCATGGAATGGAGAAATAAGGATCATTGTCTGCTTGCACAGCTAAATCCTGTGTTTTCTCTTTGTTTCAGAGTTGCCAATTTGTATTTCCTATTTTTAGTTGTCCTAAATTGGGTTCCTCTGGTGGAAGCTTTCCAAAAAGAAATTACAATGCTACCTCTGATAGGAGTTCTGACAATTATTGCAGTGAAGGATGGTCTGGAAGATTACTCAAGGTACAAAATGGATAAACAGATAAACAACTTAGTGACCAAAGTATACAGCAGGTAAGACACAACAGTCCTTGTGGTTTATTGGTATTATTTGATTATGACTATTATGTGAAAAAGTTAGTGATAATTCTTTTGGTTACTTTCTGGATACTTATAGAATCATAAAGTGTAATTTGGAAAAGGTGTCTGAAAGTCATCTAATCTTAATGCCCTGCTCAAAGCAGGGCTGTTTAGATCAATTCACTCAGGGTCTAATTGAGACCAGTTTTGTTAAATGATTATCAAATTCGTGTAAAATTTGCCAAAAAAATTTTTGCTTTGATGCAAGTGAGTTCATACATGTGTTTGTACTGTATTAACCAAGGTACTTTGACTAGTTAAGCATTGTTGTACAAAGTACTTGTATTGAAAGGTATATTTTTAATTGCTCTAAAATGGCTTCATGGAAGTTGAATGGCTACTAGTTTATTGCTCATTAATGGCATCATGTTGTACTCCTAATATAATGACATTTCTCCAATCAGAACAAGATAGTTTTCTATTTGAGTGCCTCTCAGAGTTTGGTACGAATGTTAGCATCTGTTCCACAGCGGAGGACTGCAGTATTACTGTGGGTGCAAGTCAGGCATGGAGTCTGCTAATGACAAGTCTCCTAGGCAGGTATTATCATGGATAATAAAAAGATAGGAATGCAAACTGATCATGTTCTAAATTAACCGTTAAAAAACTTCTGTGAGTGTATATCAGTGCTGCCCACATAATTATTTTTCTTTTATACCTGTCATAAAAGGATGTTCCAAGCTTGTAAAATACAAAGATGAAGTATAGTGAACCCTTTTTCTTTCTTGCATACTCTGTTTCCATGTGGGCAAACAAGTATTTTGGAAAATATCACTTTTAATGTGTTGTAGTAGCCATCACAAATAGCACCTGTAGGTTTTTCCGAGTTTCAGTTTATGCTTTTGTAAAAAATCACTATTCTTCTATGTATTTCAGGAAGGAGAAGAAATACATAGATGAGTGTTGGAAAAATGTCAATGTTGGAGACTTCGTCCGGCTTTCACGTAATGAAATCGTTCCTGCTGACATGGTGCTGTTATATTCTAGTGACCTGGATGGGATCTGTTACATTGAAACAGCAGGCCTTGATGGAGAAACCAATCTAAAGCAGAGACAGGTGGTGAGAGGATATTCAGAGCAGGTACATTTCTAGTGATATGACAGATGGTGAACTAAAATAACCCAAACAACTCAGCCCTCTAGAGTGCCTAATTCGTGGTAGCTCAGCAATCCCCACCTGAAAATCAGGGTGCTAGGTAACACAGTTTTAATTTGTTGCTTGAATTGTTTTGGAGCAAATCTTTGCATGTTCACGTAACCCAGAGAAAGACAGATCTATTTCAGTTAATGAAAACCAGCAAAATTAACAATTCAGGTAAATGTGAAGAAGTTACTTATGGTGCATAACATGTCATGGATGAGAAACTGGAGTTTTTTGGAAGGGACTTCTGTGCTGTACAAAGACAGAGAGAGAAGAGCAGATATTATCTTTTTCACTGTTTCTTCAAATTGTGAACTCATTGTTACTCCCATACAATACTTTAATGTTATACCTAGAAGCTGAAATGCTGGAGGCTGGCACAAAAAAACCCAAAAGATTAAACAATCCTGACATTTCTGTACCCTTCAGTTCTGCTGCTTGAAACACTGTGCTGAAAACAACAGCAGGGAGCTTCAGCATTGTCCAAAACAACAGGCATTTTAGTCCTCTGGAGATAAAATTACCTGAATTGCCTCTGAAATTACAGCAGTGGGGAGGAAGTGAGAAGTTGTCTCTAAGTGCTGTTACTTAGTGGGAATGGTAATACCAACACAATGATATGCTATCCATGAACAAAGCTATTTCTTATCCCATTACAGTCACATGTTTACTTTTATTTTTACTTTGGCTTTTTTTTTTTTGGGTTTAATCTTAAAACAGCATAGCAGGAAGGACTATTGGATCCTTCTGTATATACATATTATTACACAAGGCAAAATTCCAGTGGTTCTTCATAACAACTCGGGCTACCAAGGTCTGCTTTGAGTCCCTCTCAAGAAAGAGACTGATTTCTCCCTTTTCTGATAACTTGTACCAAGATGCTAGGAAGAGTCATACTGTCCAAAACAAAAAGGGTCAATTCCTTCACCATCAAAACCCCTTCATTTTTGTCATCAAATAGGAAAAAGAATTATTTATAGTTACTATAGAGTCTTCTTGTCAGCATTGCTTGGTTTCTGAATGTACAGCCATGGTCTATTTCACAGACCTCGGGTGCCCCTCCAGCTGAGCTCTAGTCTGGGAATTTGTCCTTATAAACTCAGGCTGAGTAAATCTGGCAGTGCCATGTAAGGGGTTGACTGCTTGACCTCTCCCACTTCTTAACTTCAGAAGAAAAGGAATAAACTACATTGAATTAAAGAATATGTGAAGACAAGAACTACAGAGACTTAGTCTATTTCCAAGGGTGTTATATCTTGCTTCTTTGTGATTGAGCAAGTAGAAACACAATGAAAAAGTTTATCAATGGGGCACCTGTTCTTGCATGTGGGATTCCTTTAAAGAGAAGGCAAGGCAAAATGAAAACAAGAAGCAGGAGCTGTAACTCTCATAGTGATTTGTTTATTATTTTTTCAATGCTTAAACGACAACAGGAAAGAAACTGGGAAAGTAACTTGAGGCTTCGTAAGTAGCAGTGGCTAACAAGATGTAGAGCACAGTGTCTCCAACCATACTGGCATTCAAAGAGAAATACACAAAACAGTGAGGACTGACTTCCTGAGGATGATGGGCTACTTTGTGAACAAACTGACATTGCTCTACTTTTTTCAAGATACTCAAATGTTGCTTCCTCTTAGGAAGGGTTTAATCTCCTTTTCCTGCTATCCCTCATTTGGTTAGCTGAACCACACACAGGTTCACTGAAGAAGCTAATATGCCATTAGCACTGAATCAGTGTGAGCAGTGAATATTTCCTACTGGATTATAAGAGATAGCAAAGAACTGTACCAGTTGGTTCCTTCTCGGCCTGCATGGTCAGTGACTGAATCCAGTCCTTGCTGCAGCATCCTCAAAGCTAGTGGAAAGTGCTGTTCATTTCTTCCAGGCAGCCTAAGCCAAGCTGATCAGAGGCATTCCCAGCTCTCCTCTTTCGTCTTAGCCATACATCCAGTCCATTCCCATATCATGTTATCAAGTGGTATATATCTGTCTGGAACACACCACAGCCAAAGGAGTGGGCATGGCTTTGGGAATCTGCATCTCCTCCTCATTCCAGTAAGCATCTGATGTTTACTCAGTTTCCATCTTTATTTTCTCCCTTATTTACGAACTTTTACAAAAAATCCAAGTAATTCTAATTCTGCCAAAATTTAAGTCTTCTTTTTTGTGCCAAGAAACATAGGAAAACTTCTCGAGAAATAAGGTACAAAATCTTCTACCCTCAGTATTTGCTTTGCCAAAGTTACGATTATAATGAAAAAATATAGAAAATAAACTTAGAGTCCAGGAAGATCTGAGTGCGCATATGAAGATACCTGCTTTTGAACATAATTTTTGTAACCTCTGTTTTGTGCTGGCAGAGTGTAGATATCTGTGTCCAATATAGATTACACTCAGAGTTTTAGTGCTTGCTGTTTCAAGGTATATTACAAGAAGCTTCACCAGCAGTACATATCTACATGTTTCCAGACAGTAGAAGAAAAGAATTGACTGCTTTGGCTATTTCACTTTGGGGATAGTTCTTATTTGGGTAATCATTGTGAAGTGCAAAATTCTTGAAAAAGAAGTATTCTAACATTTTACAGAAAATTTGTACTTCCTGTGCCAATCAATGTGAGAAAAGTCAGTGGAGAGACAGGTCTTTCTTAGTTAACTAAATTTGCAGAGACTGAACATATCTGTATGTTGAAGGCATTGCTTATACTGACTTCAGGTTAATACAGTGCAACACATCAATACAAGAAAACATAGCAAAAAAAGTCTTTTAATCAAGCTAAAAAGTACTTGTTAAAAATATGATGTCTTCTGAGTTTCAAATTCTATTTACAGGATTGTGTTTTAAGTTCACAGTTGCCATTCTGCCAGTTGTGGGAGTATAGCCTTCTCAGAGACTTGTAATTATGTAGAAGACATGTTCAGTCACCTGTTCAACACCTCTGAATTAGAGAATTATGCTTGGTAGTTTGAACCTTAAATTGATCATTCGGGTTTTTTTAAAGAGTAGAACAAATGACTTTCTAAAGAGTTAGTGGCATGTACTCAGCTTGGAAATGACTCAGTTATACCAGAGGCAAGCCTGTGTTACACTAGAGACTAGAGGCATACTCATATGCCATTAATTGAAATTAAATTGCAGTAGCAAGTAATTCCAAAGATAAAACCCTTTGCCTTTTCTCTTCCTTCTTGTCATGTTTCATTCTTAGTAATACAGGGTATTAATTTCACTTGACTTTTCACTGAAGAGCTCACCTGCTCTTCATTTGCAACATGTACTTCTGGTCTTTCATAATAACCCTTTCTTTGGTACTTGCAAGTCTCAAACATCACTGCAAAGTTCTACCTGCTTTCTGTGTGTTAGCATGGAAACCATCCTGGTCATGGCATTGGGAAAAAAAGTCTGTTTGCAAGAAATTCTGCTTGCAGAGAAGACAGTGCCTCTTTGTTTTTTAATTTCATATAACGAACAAACCTGTGGGAAATCTCTGACTTTCAGATGTTCTTACTGCTTTGGGTTTTTTTTTCTCTCTCCTGATCCTTCCACCCATTTTTTGTCCTCTCCAATGTTCTCAAACTATCAGCAATTCAACTGATACTTGCCAGCGTTTGATATTTACTAGAAAGTCCTTCCATGACGTGTAAGTCTGATTTATGGTGGGTAGGAGACCCACTAGCAACCTACAGTTTAGAAACTAAATTGTTAGATAGTAATATCTGCATAACCTCTGAATTTATGATATTTTTAAGTTCTGTTACATTTTGTCTGAGTTCTCTGGTTTTTTTTTTTTTCTTCCCATGGCTTTAGGTCTCTGAAATTGATCCAGAAGAATTTTCCAGTAGAATAGAGTGTGAAAATCCTAACAATGACCTCTGTCGTTTCCGAGGCTTTGTGTAAGTAGGTTTCGTTGCTCTTTAAACTATTGTCATTTGCTTTGACATTCTTACTAATTTTCGGAGATCTTGTAATGTTTGCTTTAAGAAATAACAGTGTGGATAGAGGTCAGTTTGCACCACTACATTTCTGGGTGCAGCCCAACAAATAGAACTCCCAAAGGGTTTTCTGAGCAGCAGATTGGGCACTGATGCTTCAGGCTGTTTTGCAATTGTGTATTTCATACTTGAAATAGCTGGTTTAAATCTGCTCTTCATACCATGTGGTATCTACAGTATTTGGTCTGCACCACAGCCTGATTGGGCAAGCTGCGTTGCTCAGAATTGGAAATCAGAAGGACTGGCTTCATTTCTTACTCTGATTTGTTTCGTGTAACCATCAGTCCTATTGACCAATGTTCAATTTAATTTCAATTAAATGACCTATTTGACCAATGTGCCTATCTACCTGTGTCTTTTCTGCAGGCTGTGTTTGTATGAGGGCTAGGGATTTTCTTCATGGTTAGGGTTGGAAGGAACCTTAAGGGACTAGATGATCTTTGAGGTCCCTTCCAACCCTAGCCTTTCTACGATTCTCTGGTTCTTACAGCTTTATGATTTTCTATAGACCGTAGTCCATAGATTTTCTATAGTAGGAAAACAAAATAAATACTGTTTTATGGCGTGACTGATTTCCAAGTTTTGAGAGTTAGAAAGTCTATATTCTTCCCATTGCACACTTGACACATTAGATATTTGAGAATAAAAATAAATATATATAAATCTTAGTCTCTGAGGAAGCACCTCGTCAAACTGGGCCTACCTGCACTGAAAGTATACCACAGGAGTGATGGTGCTCACAGTGTATTTAAAATGAGATTTTGTTTCTTTTTTTTCAAGTATTTTCTGATGCTGATTATCCAAATAGAATAGGGTTTCAGATTTCCAGTGTTTATCTTGAATCTCTTTTCAGTAGTGTTGTCTGCTTCTGATGTGCCAGATGGCAAATGCTAGGCTTGTAAATGCAAAAAAAATTGTAATGCAGCACTTAAATGTTTAGATTTTCGAGGGTGATCTGCTTTCACATTACTCCATTTGAAAAGTATGATCGGGAATGTCAAGATGGCAGTCCTGCAACTTCTTTGGGAAATCTGTTCCTGATGGTTTTGCAAAGCCTGACTGGTAACTGCTGGAGTCCTACGGCTGACAGGATGTGCTTTTCTTTTGCAGTGAGCATTCAAACATGGATCGAGTGGGTCTCAGCAAGGAAAACTTACTGCTCCGAGGATGCACAGTGAGAAACACAGAAGCTGTGGTAGGCATAGTGGTATATGCAGGTTAGTGAACTGCCCTGGCTTTCACCGATTGCCTCGCAAACAAGATAGTTATGTGCTCTAAGAAACAGTATTGTACAAAGGGGAATTGGGAGAGTAAAGGCTTGAATTGAGCAGAAGGCACCTGTAGCAAGAAATATTAAGAATGTACATCTGGGTTAAGTTGGTTTCTGTTTTAACATTGTAAAAAACTGATACTACTGATTATTCCTGGAAAGACAGATCTGTTGTTCGTGAACAGGTTATTGTCCTTAACTTGTTAGTTGCAATGGTAAATCCAGGTTTGGGAATGGACACGGGAATGCATGGCTTACTTAGGACTTTTTATCCAAAACTGAAATTAGTGCTGTTCTTCTAGTTCAGTTCTACGGTTTGTAGAAAGTGCCAAGGTTTTTACACTAATCAATATGATGTATCCAGCCAGATAGTTGTAACACAGGTGTAGGATTTTGTAGAAAATATTAAAAATAATGAGAATTAATGTTGTTTCTAGGGGAAAGAATATTAGTGACAGTATAAAAGTTAATGTGTACATAACAGATTTTGATTCAACTTGTTCGCTTTTCTTTAGGACAGAATTTATGTATTGTAGGAGAAATTAATTTGCTCATATTTATAATCGCTGTTCAAATATTGGTTAATAGAAGTATTCTGTTTTCCAAAGCTTTAGAAATATAAAGCACTTGCAGTTCTGATACCTGTTATTAGAGAATTTCAACCTCTTTTTTGGTTGTAGGTCATGAAACCAAAGCCATGCTGAATAACAGCGGCCCTCATTACAAGCGCAGTAAATTGGAAAGAGAAGTGAACACTGATATTCTTTGGTGTGTTCTGCTTCTAGTTTTGATGTGTTTAACGGGTGCAATAGGTAAGTGAGAATCACTCCGATTCTTGCTATTTTCCTCTCTCAGCCTACAATGCTCAGTGTTTTACCTTGGGGCTGATTCATTTTGTCAGTCTTTATCCATGTGTAATTCCCTGAAAATTGGGAGTGCTGCCAGGTTTTAGGGAGGACTGTTTGTGAAGTGTAATTAATATTTCTTTATTTCTGAGATATGCTGTATAGATATGGTGTTGATAGAATGCATGTAGGGTGTTTATTCATGTGTATTGATACTTGGGACTCCTGTTGAGGAGAAACCCAAGAGATAAAATTGTAGTTCAAAAGCTTAGAATGAACTGCAGAGTGTAACAGCTAACACAATAACCCTGAACTGATACATTTTACATAAAACTAATTCACTTTCTCATGTTCTTGTTTTCAAGGTCATGGAATTTGGTTAAGTAGGTATTCAGAAATACCTTTTTTTAACATCCCCAAGCCGGATGGGAAATTGAGTTCTCCAACATTAGCAGGCTTCTATATGTTCTGGACAATGATAATTTTATTACAGGTAACTGGTCTGCCTTGAACATGGGTCATATTCTGATCTCATTTGCACCCTTGAAGTAACTCTTTGACTTCAGTAGAGCTACTTCATGTTTGTAATTGGCCAAAGACTTTGGTTTTATTTAATCCCCATGTTTTATTTTGGTAGGTTTTGATCCCAGTTTCTCTCTATGTTTCAATTGAAATTGTCAAATTGGGACAAATTTATTTAATACAGAATGACATTGATTTTTACCATGAGAAAACAGACTCAACTATTCAGTGTCGAGCACTAAATATTGCTGAAGACCTTGGCCAGATTCAGTATATCTTCTCTGACAAGACTGGAACCCTCACTGAAAATAAGATGGTTTTTCGGAGATGCAGCATTGCAGGACAGGAGTATTGCCATGAGGAAAATGGTAAGATGTTAAACCTGTGTTCACCTGGATTGTTTTTCCAACATATTTGATACCATGAACTAAATATTCTTTACTCTTTATGGAAGAAGTCATGCCTACTATGTTTTGTTTCTCTTCATGGAATATTCAGAACCCAGAACACTGGAAAATTGCCTGTCTAGTCTTTCCTCTCTTTTTCTTTTTTTTTTCCTCCAACTAGAGTGCCAATACTTACCTAGCATTTTAAGGTTTATACATCCTGTTGACCGTCCTAGCAGTATACCACCTTTATGTAGTATATGTTAAGGCTCCAATTCAGCATGCTTTTGCCCTTGAGGATACAGTAACCCAAATTAAATACATGCTTAACAGTATTAATACATTACTTAACAGTAATTTTGAGGTACAGGTCAATCAGATGTGTGTCCACATGTGTGTTAATGCTGCAAAGGTAAGTGCCTTCATCAAAAACAACTGTTATATTCTTACTTGTGTCTTACATAGCTGTTTATTATTAGCCAAAAAGTCAACAAGCAGTGTTAATGAGTAAGTGTTGTCTTATTGTCTAAAAGTGTATCTTTCAGTATATATTTCATGAGAGCCAACTTGAAGTCTTCTGGGAGCCTGGAGAAGTTACAGCTCCAGACACAAGAGAAAATTTGGCAGAGTGACATCAATGATTTAATTAGCTATTTTATTAGTTATATAAAACCACAAAGTATGTATTATAGTTACCATGTGTATGTACTAGTGGCTGTAGACTTTTGCTCTTTTGCTGGTGGGCAATGCAAATAATCCATATGAGATCAAAGGGGAGGTGCTGATGGGTCAACATGTGAGTCACAGCTGTGTAGTAAACCCCCTTTGTGGTTCTTATGGGTTTGCTGCCAGATAGAACTGCTCAGAACTGCAAGCAAAAGGCACACCCTGGTGGCCACAGCAATGAATCAATTCAGTCCTTCTTTTGTTGTGTCACAGGACCAGATTTTACAAACAAATTTTACAGCAATATCTGCATATATTTTGGAAGTGTTATGGTGCAGGTTTCCAGATGCTTCTTTGGCTTTGCATAATTATACTGGGAAGGATGACAACAGCAAAGTGAGAAAAAATGTTTATAAGTTTTGAACTTAGTGAGTGAATTACTTAAATAAAAAGCAGATTATATTTTCGGAGCATTTCCTAAAACAAGGAAAGCTTTCAGAAAAGAAACCAAAGAGTAGTGTGAATGATACAGCTGTGGTTGATTCAGGTCTCAGTGTGCCAGGGAAAGTATGTCTACACATGCTTCTGCTAGTAGTCCACATAAAGTTATCTTCCAGAGTTATTAGTGTGTTAATTATATACATAATTACTTCCTCCTGTGCCCTGTCTCTTCCCTGGAGAGTAAGCATACATTTCTTCCTAACAAATTAGAAATTATATGAGCCCTGAAAATCAGTTTGAAAAACATTGGAGGTCCTGGTTTTTAGCCCTGGTATATACTTGTTCAGAAGCATAGAGCTGCTATTTGCAAGCTTCTGCTGCATATGGTAAGAGTTGCAGTGCAACACAATAGAGTCTTTTGCATAAAAGCAGCTTAATGTGAACGTATATTTCAGTGTTTATGTCTGTATTGCCCAGGGTAAAAGGATGCCTGTGGGTCAGTATAATCCTCCATATAGGTGCCCACGTGCAGTGTTCTGTCTAAAGTAACATCTGCCTCTTGGACCGTGGCAGCAGAGCAGCGTGGTGTTGTCAGAGGTGCCACGTGTTACTACAGACAGAGCATGCAGCTTCTCAATAGCCTGGAAGCATAGCAGAGTGGGCATGTGTTGCCCACATGCCACAAATCTGTCTCTACAAACACAAACTAAGTCACTGGTTCTTCTTTCTGGTAAAAGGTATCAGTTCCTGATACGGGATATTGTATTTGGTAGTTATGGAGAGCCACAGTTTGTTATGTTCCCACTTACCTGTTTTTTTTTAAAAGAGCTATGTTGCTAATTACATGTTGATATCAGGAAGATGGCCTGCCAAGGAAAGTATAAGCTGTGGTCTCTCTGTTTCCTTGGACTCATCAGAATGGCAAGATGGGGGACAGGATTCTTTCATTTGTATTCCAGAAAGAGAAGACAAAAGAAAATAAGAGACTCACAGGTGGCATAACAAACCTATTTCCTTCTCACTTAGAGCAACAGAGGGGACTGACCTGTGGATAAGTTTTCTGTTTGCATAAAACAGAATTATATCCTGCTTTTCACTTCTTTCCTGTACAGTAGGTACCACCTGAAATAAGAAATAGGGAGTTGTGGTGTGGATGGACATGTCTCTGTGCTAATATTGTTTTTTTCCTAGGATGCCATTGTTTGTAGTCACACTTTAATGAAATAAATAGGGAATGCACAGCTCTCAGAACAGTTTTTCCATGCTGCCTGTGATTTGTTTTCACAGTGAGAGGTAAAACTTGAAAGCTGAATAGTGTACATAGTTCCAGTGCTTTCCAGATTGAGATTTCAACTTCTGGCATATGGTCAAACACTCTCAGAACTCCAGTGCAAACACTTGGATATGTTCTTAATCAAGCACATGATAGCAGGAGTGCTTCCATTTGTTACAGAGGTTATTTACACCACTGATTTGTAGGGAGGAACAGAACTGCGTTTATATCTGTTGCACAAAGTTGTTACACATGTCTGGACATAGTTTTACTATTGAAACCTGCTTTTCAATTAAAAACTCAGAAAATGTGTATCTGCTTGTGAGGAGCTGTCTAACACCAAAACAGTAAATACAGTTTCAATGAGTTCCTGCTAGAAGGTGTATTTGTCAAACCCCTGACATACAATCCTGATTCACCATAACATAGCTGGGCTAGAAAACACATCAGGAAGTCTGGTCCCATTTTTCTGGCCTAAAGCAGAATTGTTGCAATCATTCTTTATGATAATTTTTGCTTTATTTCTTCAGGACCTCTGGTAAAGTCCAATTCACTGCTTTCTCCGGCGTTATATTCCAGTATGTCACATTGTCTCTGACAAGGTGCTGTTCATACATAGCCTTAGTCCACCTTGCCGCAGTATGGGGCCATCGTGTCTTCTGATAGCCACGGTGTGCACAGAAAACAGGCTATTTCCTGTCTCTGTGCAATCTCCCTTCACTTGAGCGCTCACTTGGCTTCCATCAATATGCCCTGCTGGTGGCTGTGTAACTCCAGCTCATTTTGCTGTATCCATGTGACTCATTATCTAGAACATTCTAGATCATTATCTGGTAATTCTTGTTCCCTCTTCTGGATTCACTCGAATAGAATGCTGCTCTAACAGGAAGTCAGTATGGTGGCTTGTTACAGGTTTAATTTTTCATAAATGGTGGATTGTTCTTAACTATATAACAAATTCCTTACTTTAGGCAGTGTTTTGGACATGTTTCTTTTTGTTTGTGGAACAATAATTTTGTTTCCCTTTCCTTAGCAAAGAGGTTGGAATCCTATCAAGAGATGGATTCAGAGGATGAGGATTCAGCTGATTGTCAGTGTGGCTCTTCAACCCATACATCAAAATGTCAGGGGCTCAACTGCAGAGCTGTGTGTGAACCTTTGAACAGAAAGTCTTTGAATCAGTTGTCTGGTAGTTACCCTGCATTCAAAAGGCAAAATGAAGCGGGTGATATTCCCCACTCAGGATGCATGGCTTTCAGCAGTCCCATTGTAAGTAGAACCTGTTGGGTTTGAGGCTAAGTTTCTGAAGTAACTCATGAGGGAATCTCTTTTTACCCCTATTTGATGAGATTGCTTGTCACTTAAGGAATCCTTTCTTTCTTCTACCAAAATCAGAGGTCTTGTGATGGCTTGGTTGCATCCTGTTTGCAGCTGATGTTGCAGATTCATGTTGGTTCATGAAGGTGTATACTTTTGCTTTTACTGCTCTGCGTCCATAATACCTTCAAATGAAATTACCAACTTCATCTTAATAACAGTTTGATCTTTTATTTTAAGAGGTTTCTAGCATTTTCTTTTGGTTTTAATAGGAAATAGCTAGATGACCAATATTTATTTGAGGTTATGAGAGGAAAAAACTCTGCTTCTGTACCTGGAGGTGTCTAAAAAGCATTCATCATACTTAATCTCTGTTGAAGTGTCTGTGAACTAAGACTTTAGTGTTTACCTCTTTGGGCATGAAGTTTGTCATTATCAATGGACTAGCATAAGGCAGTGAAGATGCCAGAGTGTTCCTGTTTCCCAGTATAACCAACTCAGCACAGGAGAGAAGTTGAATGAGCTTCTACACTTCATTTATCTGTAACTGATTTAACCTCCAGAAACTAAGTTTATAACCTGATGGACTGTTTCATTCATTTCACAATAGGAAACAGATGTTGTCCCAGACAAACAGCTGCTGGAGAAGTTCAGTCAAATTTCTTTTCGTTCCTATCAACAATCAGAAGGAGCTAGCAGCAAGTTATCTTTGGAGATTATGTATATCACTGACTTCTTTCTTGCTCTGGCAATCTGTAATACCGTTGTAGTTTCAGGCCCCAATCAGCCACGTCAGAAGGTAAGAAGGCCTTGCTTTTGGCTCTTTGGCCATATTTGCAAATAACTGAGCTCCCTTCGATTCAATTACAAAAATAAAATAGAACAATTACCTAACATTTTAAAAATTATCCTTTTCACCTCTGCTGGTTTGTCCTGTTAGAAAGAAGGGAATTACTGTAAACCCATGGAGTGCAATGAGTTAATGTATAAAATAATGCTGATAAATCGGCTTCGATCTTTTTGTTTCTGTGACCATTTGTAACTTTTACAAGACAAATTTTGAGATTAAATTACAATTGTAATTTTTTTTCATATTCTCATTATGCGTTTTTTAGATATGGGCATAACTTCCTGTAAGAATACACTAACACTCAGGTTACATTTACAAATAAGTTGTTGTTGGCTGAAAAATAAGAAAAATTGCTGAAGATTCCCAGAATACTAAAACTGAGAATGCTCTTACCTGTTCTGTGATTATTCACATAGAGATTCGGCAAAAGTATGGAAGATTAAGTTTTATATGTGTATTAGTCTGAAAAAAATTGCTTTGAAGTATGACAAATTTGTTCAACCATGAATTAACAGTGCATTTACTAGGCTGCCCTGGTTTAGTAGTCTGGAGTGACCACTTGTTTTCAGTGCATACAACCTAACTTTTTTTTTAAATACTACTTTTTTTTCAAGTCTTTGGGTTTTTTCAGTGTAGGATTTTCATAACCCCATTTTTTGCCAATTTTGACTGTGTTGCAGGATAGTTCTGAAGTCCAGCTTTTATTTCTCTCCCTCATTACCTGGGATTTCCATTTGTTGACTTAGCTTTTTGAAAAAAATAAATATTAGTGACATGTGCAGAACTGGGCTTTGGTGTCCATCTAGGCAGTAAACTTCAACCATAGCTGGAGACATTCACAAAACATAACCTGTGGGGTATGAAGTAGCTCCTATGTATAAATAAGCCTGGTATTCTAGTGTGCTCCAAGCATTCCCAGAAAACATAGTGGGCAGCCGAGAGGTCCGTGTGTGCATGAGGCAGCTGAGTTCATAGTCCGTAGTTATCTATTACTTAAATGTGATGGAGAAAAATATACAGGTGAGAGTCTTGGTTTTTGAGAATAATAGTTTTATATAAATAGCCAGCAGGGTAGAGGATCTCCAGGTCATTGGTAGGTAGATAGGGAGGTGCAATGTGGAATGAGGTTTCTGAGATTAGGGAATGACAGAAAAGAACTCAACGCAATGGGAGATTTCAGTGTTGCCTTAGGGAGAGACAGTGAAAGGCTGTTCCTAGTCTCTTTCCTTGATGTTGAATGAAGACACATTGCAACTTGCTTGGAGGAGCTGAAGCCAGATTCTGTCCCTACTTTATGCTTTTCAGTGGCAAAAGAGAACATGCTTCCTGGTAACTCATTCTTAGCTCCTCACCAGCAATGAGAAAGGAATGTCAGCCTCGTGTGCCTTGTTTTTGTAAGCTGTTACCTCCCTAACTGTTCTGAGTAACAGGAAGCCAGTTATTTTATAACACTGATCACAGGGGAATGGTGTTTTTATTTAAAACACTAAAAAGTATTGATAAGATACTGTATGTTTAGCCGTTCTTGTAGCTAGTTAGTGTGAGGGGATGGAGTTCATTTATTCTTCACAAGTATTTTGCTATTTCAGAACAAGGATTAAAGTGTTTAGTTCAATTTGCCCCAACTTCTAGAAGTTACAATGTCATACCAACTCTGTTCATTACAGAAAGTTCTGAAAAGAAGTATTGCATGGAGTCATGAATCAAACTTGGAACACATCCAGTTTTCAGACCTGAAGTACTTTTACAGCTTATAGAGACTGTTTACTGTTTCTCATATGATTACATGTTTACTTGAGCTGGCTATCTTTAATACAAGCAGTCAAATTCATGGTAAATTTTAAAACACTACTTTCATTATGAAACATACCTACTCTGTAAGATGTCTTTCCTTAATATAAAAAACTATGAAGAATTTAACATAAATACTTTCTCTAACTTTTCTGTTCCAGATGAGGCTTTCTTCACTGGGTAGGATGCCTATTAAATCACTTGAGGAAATCAGGCAAATGTTCCAGAGGTTTTCAGTCTGGAGACTAAGTTCTTCCCCACTTCCAAGTGTAAAGGAGTCATCATCTGAAAGCCCCAATAGTTTTGTGAGAAAACTGTCTATTTTCAGAATGAAACTGAGTTCACCTCCTTCGGATGGAGGTGTTCAAAAGGCTGCTGAGTCCCACAGTACTGACAGCCCAGAAGATTCTCAAGCGCCTCAAGAAGTACATCTGGTGAATGTAGCTGCTGGTGGTGAACCCAACAGTGCTGTGTCATCTATCGAATTATCTCCCTTACCAAAACTATGTTATGAAGCCGAGAGTCCAGATGAAGCTGCCTTGGTTCATGCTGCTAGGGCTTATAAATGTGTTTTACAGTCTAGAACTCCAGATCAAGTAACTGTGGACTTTGCAGGTCTGGGATCTTTAACATTTCAGCTTTTGCATATCCTGCCTTTTGATTCACAGCGGAAAAGGATGTCAGTGGTGGTTCGGCATCCAGTGTCCAACAAAGTGGTGGTGTACACAAAAGGTGCAGATTCAGTCATGATGGATTTGTTGAGAGCTGCATCTGAAGGTACCTACAGAACTTGTAATTCTTTGCTTGCCCTTATCATTCTTTAGTACCGGTGAAAGATGGCATAATTCATGAGAGGAGACCAGACAGCAGAACTGGCATCTGTAAATAGTTCCTTATAGGGAGCCCAGAAGGGTACTATTGCATGTCACCTGGGTGTGTCTGTGCTTGGTGCTGGTGTGGGAACTGCAAAGAGAAGCAGCTGTTATTCAAAGGATTTAGTGGTGTCTTAAGCAGACCCAGTGGAGCCAACTGAAGTATTTCCAGTTATGAAGTAAGGTCATCTGCGTTGAGTTGGCTTCTGCTACACAGTGAATGGTGTTTAGTAGAATGAGATACCTCTCTCCAAAAGCTGAGAAAGACTTAACAGAGAAAGGCAAGAGAGTATCAGGGGCAGATGTCAGCTCTCAGTGCTTTTTGGGGTTTTTTCCCTTGGCTAACGATTATTTCAGTGTTTCTAGGTGTAATAATAATAATATCTGTAGTCATGTGGTATCTCCTGCTGAGCCCTGTTGTGTAGGTGTGAATGTTTCTGAATGGGCCGCAGAAGGGATTCACCATGTTGTTTAAGCGCTAACTGGTTTACTCATACGCTCTAGCAAACAGTCATTGATTTTTAACTAAAGGCAATAAAGAGAAAATATTACCTGTGTATGTTAAAAATAAACACCTAATTATATTTAAGTTCAGAAGATGTTCCAAAGGGTTTTTTTTGGTTGGTTGGTTGGTTTTTATTATTTGGAAAGAAAAATAAAGGAATTATATTTAAAGCCTTGCTTTCTGCAAAAGGAAGAGGGATGTTTCCAGTTTCAGTGGTGGATTTTAACTTATCCAACATTAGCCGTGTAAAGTCTAGACAAAAAGCCTCTGTAGGACATGGGACAGATACAGTACCTCTAAACTCTGTCATCTTACAAGGAAGGTGATTTCATTCTGGAGGTACCTCTCCGTGCTTTGGTTCTCAAAGTAAACTTGGAACCAAACTTTTGCATGTTCAAAGTTTGGTGAGTTGAATGCCTGTCCAAAGTGTCCACTCCTTAATAGTTATTTTTATTGAAGCTTTTCTGTAACTGCCCTTTTAGCTTCCTCCCACTAGACCAGTGACAGTAAAACTTCTTGAGTATTTGTGGCCCAGTTCATTTCAGAAAATAATTTTTTATTAGAGAAAGATTTTGATGTACTACTGGCAACCAAAGACATCAGTACCAGGTGGGTTCCTCCTCATTGCTTGTACAGACTGGTGCTCTGAATGCTCAGTATAGATACAGTGACAGCATGTTGTGCAAGCAGGAAGATACATGCATTGTGAAAATAAAAAGTTTTAACATTTTGCTATTGTAAGAATGTATTTAAACCTTCAAGATTTTCTGCTAAATTTAGCCTAAACATGCATGTTTAATTTGCTTTCACTTCTTTTTGTGTGATAGTACATACTAATAATTCTGAAATTGAAGAGAAGATTAAAGAGAGAACTCAGCACCATTTGGATGACTATGCCAGAAGAGGACTGCGCACTCTGTGTGTTGCTAAGAAGGTATTCCTTTTAATATATGTTTTGAAGAATGTTTGCAGTCTGTGACCAGCCTGAGTGGTATTACCAATGGAGCAAACATATCTATATCTAAACAGATTCTTCTATTGCCACATTTTGTTTATCCTTATGTACTTTCAGGAGGAATTTGTAAGAAAACCCAAATTAATCCCTGATATCTGTTAAATTGACACTGTTGTCAGTTTAGGATGCCCAGCAACTTAACATCATAATTTTAAAATGGGTATTGTCGAATAGCCAGATTTTTCTTTAGGAGTCATAAGCAGGTCTCCCAGTGTGAATCTTACCCCGGCTGGAATTCCAGACACAGAAAACAGATTGTCACACGTGTTTAATGCGGTTATTAAGTCACACCTGTTTTATTGGATTTCACAAACAGTTTGCAGTATTACAAGTGCTCTGGATGTACAACTGAAGTGACGTTTTGAGATTCTATTTTAAATTCAAAGCTGCTCAGAAATAAAATTCTTTAGGGATTGAAACAGGCAAGAAGCTTCTTTACAAAGCTTTATACAAAGTGAAAGTACAGGCTATGTAGCTGGACAGCCGTCGAACTGTACCCAGCTGGGCAGGGATTCTGTGGCAGTGGCAGTGCTGCAGGTGAGGAGCAGTAGGGAGAGTATGCTGTGCCCATTGCCCTGCCTGCCTTCTGTCTAAATGGAAATCTGTCAGGCAGCCCGAGGAACTCACAGGGTGCCAATGAGTAGCACGGCAAAGTAATCTGACACTCTGAACATTGTGCTACGTCCATGGACATCCTGGAGCATGTAAGTAATGCACGGCCAGGGGCTGCACTTCCAAGTTCAGGATGTGGACAGCAGAAGTAACCACAAGAACACTTCTGATGCATCATTGAAAACCCCGTATAGATACATGCTTATGTTTTCTTTCCCTGTGTAGGTGATGAGTGATGCAGAATATGCAGAGTGGTTAAAGCACCGCTTTTTAGCAGAAACCAGTATTGATAATAGGGAGGACCTGCTGCTTGAATCTGCCATGAGGCTTGAGACTGAACTAACTTTGCTCGGTAGGTAGAAAATACTATAACTCCCAGGAAACTGCCTATGATGTTCATAATTGGAATTTGCTTACAGAGAGCTGTGCAAATCTCAATCTGTGTAACACATGGCATTCTACAGACCTAGAATATGTTGTCACTCCTGAATTTTCACTGGCAACTTTGTATTAGTTGTAAAGCACACTGAAGACAGGTGGTGCTCTCCTGTTGTTTGTAAAAATTTACTAATTTATTTAATTATTTATTTCTTTTTAACTGTTGTTATTGGGTATTTTTCTGTCTTCACTAGAGTTTTTAAATGTCATTATAACGGCACATGAAATGATAGTTACAAGTCACAAGTCTGCCTGTGCAAATATTCAGAGATACCCCACTTCTGGGCATATTTTCCATCACTGTTGCATTCATGGCACAGCAGCTGTACTTGTGCTGTGTTCTCCTGTAATAACATGGGGATAAGTCAGGTATGCTTCTGCAGGAACCATTCCTCTGAAGGTCATTCAACTGTGCAGAAATGAAACAAAAATTGTTTGGTGTAGGTGTGTGTGAAAGGTAAACTGCAGGCAGTTTGGGATAATCACTTTAGAGAACTGCTGAGCAAATAACGTTTGGAAAACAAAGTGCAAAGATCTGATTATGGTGGTAAATGCAACTCATGCTAGAAGCTGAAGAGAGACAGTTCCTACTGTGTAGAAGGGTGCTACTTCTCTCATTTTGTGTCATTTCTGCTTGGTACAAATGCCATAAACCTTGGTACTAAAAGGAATTCTGGGTTTACTGGCGTCAGTTTCTGGAGAGAAACCAGAGCATTGCCTGCAAACTGATGTTGTTTTAAGGATATACAAGTAGCCTTTGCCACTAAAGCCAGCAGGGAGAAGTCAAGCTGCTTTGGAGACCTGCTGTCCTGCAGGTTCATGTCTCTGGTGTGACAATAAGCAATTTGTGTTGGCCTTAACATTAAATGGAAGTGAAAATAAGGAGGTTAAATGACTTCATACTGCCAAGGTGCTTGCTTTCATAAATTTCCAAGCGTGTCATGGTAGCTGTTTTGGGATATGGGTACAGACAGAGAACCAGCTTGTTCTGTCACTCTTGGAGCATTTTGTCTTTGGAAATACAGCAGCACTAATCCTTCTGCTTGTCTAAATGAAGGTGCCACTGGCATTGAAGACCGCTTGCAGGAGGGTGTTCCAGACACAATACAGGCATTACGGAAAGCTGGAATAAAAATATGGATGTTGACAGGTGACAAGAGAGAGACAGCTGTCAACATTGCCTATGCTTGTAACCTGCTGGAACCAGAGGACAGAATCTTCACTCTTAAATCACAGAGTAGGGTGAGTAGAAAAGTAGATTTTCTTCTCTGCAGAAAAATTCAGTCAGGCTGTTCCACAGGACAATACAGAACAGCAAGTGTTCTTTGGCTTCCCAACCAGACAAAGACAGCATTATTTCTCGGAAGCTGAAAATACTGGAAAACCAACTGTTCCCTTCCTTGTGGGTGAAATATGAAATCCTTTCTATGTATGTAACATCTGTTTCTTCATATACAGTCCCTACATTATGATGAATGATTTTAATTGAATAGACTTCTAAATTTCTCTCTGTGGTAAGTTAAGGAGTTGACGTGGCCTCAGGTTGTGCCAGGGGAGATATAGATTGGATATTAGGAGAAGTTTCTTCACTGAAGACCTTCACGGTTGTCAGTTGTTGGAACAGGCTTCCCAGGGAAGTGGTTGAGTCACCATCCCTGGATGTGTTCAGAAGATATGTACATGTGGTGTTGAGGAACATGGTTTAGTGGCAGACTTGGCAGCGTGAGGATTGTGGTTGGACTGGATGATCTTAAAAGTCATTTTCTACCCAAATAATTGTGTGATTCTGAGATTTCCAGCAGCTGTGAGTTACAGCATATAATCAATATAAGAATTATTTCATGCAAATTCTATTGAATTGAGCTTTATGTTGCCTTTTGTAATACATTCCTTCAACCTTAATTGTCTTGTATAAATATAAAGGAACTGTCTCCTTGAAGTAGATTGCACACAATTAAAAAAACTAACCCATCAATAATTTTATTCTCCCCACAACCCAGTTGAGTCGTGTGATAAAAAGTGGTTAAAAATGCTGGTTTGGATGGTGAATTTAATCCTACTTGGTCTCTGTGTCCTCTTGTGAATGCTTAAAACCAGCTGGTTTTCAATCGATTTTTATCAATTTCAGATTGCTTAAGAGAGAAATTACTGGTAAAACCAACATATGACATGTCTCTCCTCAGAGCAGAGACATGAAATCTGAGACTCTCTAAAGGATTAGAAGATTGTTCGAAGACCTTTAATTTTTCTTTTTTTCTCTGCTTATGTATATCTTAAAAATACAATTTGTATATGCCGTAAAAGATAATGTGGCAAGAAGTAACTGTGGGGAAAATAAAGTGAAAAAGAAAGGATTTTTAGTCCAGTTGTGTTTGAGAAAAGCTTGGAGTTTGATTTGTGCCAACACTTTTCCTTTTATTCTACCGGGGAATTAGTGTCTTGACAGTGAGAACTAAACTCCTTTTGCAGAAGTGCTCTTCCTCCCTCTAGCTGGGCTTAGAAATAAAAACTAGGATTTGATACTGTTGCATTTCAAAGTAAAATGATGAGAAGATTTAGGAAAACGTATTTTCTTCTATATTGCATGTGCTTTGCATATATTGATAACATGAATTTTTTGAGCATCTTACATTAATTCTGATAAGGTGAAAAATTCCACAGGGGCAGTTCTCCAGTAATTCATTGCAGCTCATCTGTAATGTGATATGAAGTGCACTTCTAGCTTTGCATGCCAGACAAAAAAAACACAGCAAAAATTTTCTATCAAAACTGTATTTATATTACAGAATCCTTAATGGTTGCTTTTCCTGCTAGTCTGTGAAGGTTTTCTGACTTGCATAGGTTTTTCTTCCCTTCTCCTAACGCAATACCCAAGCAAATCTGCTTAAGCCAAGTTTATCACAGACTTTTTTATTAACAACAGACTGCATCCTTTGTGATTTTAAAGGGTTATTCAGCCTCATGTCTGAGCCTTTCAAGATAAATTCTGTACAAGGACAACATTTGACCTTTTCCCCATATGTATTTTATTAATAGAAAAGGGGTCCAGAATACAAACAGTATTTAATAAAATGCCTTTCTCTTGTCTTTAATTAGGATGCCTGTGCCTTGGTAATGAGCAAAATTTTAGAAGGCATACAGAAGAATGCCTCTGTCAAAAAAAAAACCAGTCAGCAACTTGGAAATGTCTCTGCGAGGCACTCCACCCAAGCTGCAGGGTTCAGTGCAGGCCTGGTTATTGATGGAAGGACTTTAGAACATGTCCTTCATGACAGCCTACAGAATATTTTCTTGGAGCTCACAGAAAAATGTCGGGCTGTAGTCTGTTGCCAAGCCACACCTCTGCAGAAGAGTGTCCTGGTCAAACTGGTGCGAACTAAGCTACAGGCAATGACATTAGCTGTAGGTGAGTTCTGTGGTTATCCTCCTTCCCCTGAAGAGTAGAAGCCACTTTCTTCTCTCATATATTTTGTTAATGTCTGTCACAAAATTTATTTTATGAGCAAAATAATCCTTTGAATTGTAGCTGTCTCTGGCATAAGACGATGTTCGCCTTCTGAAGTAGCAGATTTAGTCCATAAAATTACGTCAATCTAAAGCAGTAAGAACAGCATCAGTCATACAGTGTTATGTAACGTGCAGAGCAGCAAGTAAAAGCATTTTTCTTTCCATCACAGCCCCCCAAAATAAGGAGGCAGAGGGAAGATGACTGGCTGTGATTCAAAGCACCCATATTTTCTGTTGCAACATGCCAGCTAATTTCTGACAAAAGGAACAGCTATTATCTATTTGAAGAACATAGCTCAGTTCAGCCAGGCCTTTCATTTACTAATCCTCTTTTCCTTAGGGTTTTCAACAGGCTGCAATATTGGCCATAAAAATGTATTTATCTGGACCATCTGGTGTTTGATATTTGCTTTTTCCTGCCACTTCCATAGCAATGTGATAGCCAGCAAAGCTAGTTTTCATTTTTCCTCTTTTCTCTGTAGGTGATGGTGCCAATGATGTCAGTATGATCCAGGTGGCTGACACTGGTGTGGGAATATCAGGCCAAGAAGGCATGCAGGTAGTGTATCCAAAGACAGCTGCAAATGATGTCAGGTTCCATTGTAAATCCATTCAGAGTGTACCCTGGAGACCCAGTAGCTCCACAGTCCATTCCCTTGACCGGGCAAGACTTTGCAGCCTGAGCCCACACCCAGGCCTCAGCATTCCGCCAGGAGCAATCAGAAGCTGAATGCTGCAGGTCAAGCTCCAAACAGCAGTGTTTGCTGCCTGTCAGTGAGCTCCATATTACTCATGTCCCACAGGGAAATGAGCAGGCTAAGTGTCAGGGATTTCCATGCACTTGTGTGGTAATAATGATGACAGCTATATTCCTGCCTGTGCTGTGTTGGGCTGAGCTCTGCGTGTTAGTTGTAAAGTCTTGTGTGGAAGGAGATATCTGCGTGAGAATAACCTGGCAAGCACTATGTATAAAAAAATCATAAAATAAGAATTTCCATCAGTGGTAAATTGCTTGGTTGGCAGTATCTGAAGCTTATCTTTAACGGTTTGGATATAGTATATCCTTTCTTCATGTGTGTTGCAGGCTGTGATGGCAAGTGACTTTGCAATCTCTCAGTTTAGACACCTCAGGAAGCTGCTGCTTGTCCATGGTCACTGGTGTTACACCAGGCTTACCAACATGGTGCTTTACTACTTCTACAAGAATGTGGTATGTAGCTGTCCCATGCCAGGGAAATCACAATTTATGTATTTGTGAGCACTGAAGGGTTTAGTGGCGTTTTCTTTTTTCTCTTACCATTGTGAGTGGTTTCAAAGAGCATATGTCAAACAACTCAGTTTCCCATTTGTCTGCAGAGACCAGAGGCTCTTATTTCTTGGACTAAATTTCCCATTCAAATCCATTGTTTGATTTGATTAAACAGTGGGTAACAGACATTACTAATATGGTAGCAGCATGACTATTTAAACAAGTTATGTCTGATTTCGAAATGTTTTCACAGGTTACTTTAACCAGACCTAGGACCTACAGGTTTTTCTCTTGTTTCTAAAGCATTTGTCAATGTCTTAAATTTCATAATGTCATCTTTGGCTTTTCAGACCTATGTGAACCTCCTGTTTTGGTACCAGTTTTTCTGCGGGTTTTCAGGCACTTCAATGACTGACTACTGGATCTTGATTCTTTTCAATCTCCTTTTTACTTCGGTGCCACCCATCATATATGGTGTCTTGGACAAAGATGTATCTGCAGAGATACTCATGGAACTCCCACAGCTGTACACAATGAACCAGAAATCTGTGGTAGGTTACAGAGGGCTTGGCCTGAAGCAAATTGAAATGGTCAGCATTTGAGCCATTTCTGTCTTCTATGTTTCATCTCAGGCAAACATTGTTTTAAATTACTTTCTCTATTAGAAAAGTGTCTAGGCCTGTGCAATGTGTGCACAAATAAAAACTTGTTTTTCAAAAGATTTTGTAGTCTCCTTTCAGCCATAGACCCAATCTTATCAGACACTTGGATGATAAAAACATATCTTTATTATAACAATTGAAGTGACATACTGAGCCTGAGACAGAATACATACTAATAGCCCAGAGAGAGGAAACACTGACTGTATGAGTCATCTAAAACCCAGCGTTTTCTTTGTGATCAGATCCTTACAATATCAGACAGGACATTAGAAGACATTTCTTTACTAAGAGGATGGTCATACACTGGAACAGACTTCTTAGAGGTGTGGTCAATGCCCCGTGTCTGTCAGTGTTAAGGAGGCATTTGGACAAAGCCCTTAAAGCATGCTTGAACTTCTGGTCAGACCTGAAGTGGTCAGGCAGTTGGACCAGATAATCCCTTCCAACTGAAAAAAACCATTTCTGTTCTATTCTACTCTGTTTTAACAAATACTACTTAAAGAAAAGAGCTACAAGATGTTGTGTACTAGTGTTGTCTCATCTATTACAACCTGGCAGAAGTATAGGTCTGGTCTAGAAGGGAAAGAAGGATATACAGTGAATGGACAATGTGTTTTGCTTGTTTGTGGACTTCTACACCTCTTTTTATATACCCTTAAATATTTTATGTTGCTTGGCTTACAGTATTTTTGAAAAACAAGGTACTCTTTTGGTACCAATCTGAACCTCAGTAGATTGGCTTGAGCAAGTCTGTGCTTTGTCAGTCATAGAGAATTTTGATTAAGTAAATGTTGCAAGGCCTCATGATTTGTTTTGATCTTCAGGATATGTACAGTATAGTGATCTGAGATGAAGGTTTTGAAGCAACATAATCAGAATTACTGCATTACATAATAGTTTTTTTTTCCCATTTTAGTCCCTTATCTTCAGTTAGTGTTTTCGTTTTTGTCCATCCCAGCAGTCCTTGCTCTGGAGTTGGAGTTATCATTTCCTTTCTTGCATGGAAGCACAGGGAAATAATTGCTTGGAATCAAAGCAGTATAGAAGGAAGAGAAATGCTTTAAAAGATGCAATGTCACAGTATTGCACCATGACATCGCAAGTGCACAGTTTTGTATAAACTACAAAAAGTAATGGAACAGTAAATGGGATTCATCTTCAGTAGTTTAAAGCACTTCCTTGAAAGGCCAATAAGTTTCCCACATCACCTCCAGACAGCAGTCCAGTTCTTGAGAGGGTGGAATGGCTTTTTGGAAAAACCCATCTCTCCACTGATTGTAGAGGACATCCTGAATGATAAGATTTCTCACGTTTGTCTCAGTTTAGTGCCTGAAGGAATGGGATATATCTGAGCCAGAGCATAGGCAACTATGGTTTCATAGGTGGTTGCTCTTTGCAAAATAGCAGTTTGCTGCTACTGAGGGAGGAAGGCTTATTCTCTTCTCCCTTCTTTTCTTCCTGTTCCCTCTTCATCCATATGGTTGATCTATCTTCCTTGTGCCAGTTCAGTTATCCCATCCGGTCCTCCCAGGAGCTGATTTACCTGACCAAAACAGCAATGTGTTATTCCAGCAGAAAAGTGAGTTGATTTCTCACATCTAAGGAGTTAAGTTAGGTGACAATGGAGTCCCATCCTCACAGAGTCAAACAGCACACGTAACAAAAAGGGATGGAGAGAGAAGAAAGTGGGACTTGGCTTTCAGTGATGGTAAGCTGCAGAGTACTTCCCTGTCCACCAGCTCCATCCCTTCCTTAGTACTCACTTAGCTAAGGCTCTCGTACATCCGTTTTGACAGGAACAGCTGCAAGATCAGAGTTCCCAAGCTGGCTGCTGCTTTAAATACTTACAGTTAGCCGTATGTGTGGAGGGAGATCTTTGTTCTAATAACACAAATGATGCCTTTTTTCACTGGGAAACTAACTGGAATTACTTGTGCAGATAATCTTTCCCCAGATCCAAATTAATGCTTATTAAGGATGTAGCAATATTTTCAATTTGTTTCAATGCCATTATGTTTTTTTCTTACAGGCTTACTTGCCTTCAGCTTTCTGGATAACCTTGCTGGATGCTTTTTACCAAAGTCTCATTTGCTTTTTTGTGCCTTACTTTGTAAGTGCTGGCTACAAAATACATTTATACATTTTGACATACTTGAAACCTAGTCAAATTAGAGAATAGAATGAAGTGTTTGATTTTTACTTCCTTGTATATGAATGCTTACTAAGAAGATCATCATTGGAACAGAGCTGAACTCTGTGTGTGCGTGTATGTATGGTATTGAAATTATTCATGCCACTTCGTATTAGGACGTAAAGAATATTTTACACTGACCACTGTCTTCCTTTACAGACTTACTGTGGCTCAGACATAGACATTTTTTCTTTTGGAAACCCCATAAATACAGCAGCACTCTTCATAATGCTGTTTCACCTTCTCATTGAGTGCAAGTCTGTGGTGAGTACTTTGTTTCCCAAAGAATATATTCCTAGCAGAGTATGTGCATACAGCTTTCAGTAAATGAAAGAAAGGTCTTATACAAAACAGAATGAGTATGAAGAGGGTCAAACCCTAAATATTATATTTATGTGACCATGTGAGCTCTCCTAACGCACCTGTAATTTGAACCAATAAGATTAATCATTACTGAAATGAACAAAATTTGGCCTCAGAATTATTTATAAATATTGAAAGGATCCTGCTTCATTAAGGTAGGATGGTTTGGGGGATGTTGGTTCAGTTTTGCAAATCATAAAATCCACCAGTGGTCCACTGAAACATCCTTAGTTTGCAAAGTTTGCATCTCAAAGACAACAGTGTAAATTGTTGATTTTGAATGCTTGGAACTGATGATCTGCCCTGTGGCCAGGATAAACAATTCAGAGGTGTATTTTGGCACCAGAACTGGAAAATCAATGTGCTACAGAAACATTTTTCAGTTTTTAAGTCTGCACAAGCTAAAGCATCTGCCTTAGCTTGGATACATTTAGAGCCCTTGCAAGGGTAATACTTGGCTTTTTTGGCTTAATTTTAAAGAAAATACAGTAGTGTTTACAGTAGAAGGACACAGATTAATGGGTTTTTTCTTTGACATTTTAAAAATGTTTTTTAGGGTTTCTTTATAATGAATGAAATTTCAAGTTGTGATTCAGTCTTTTCATTGTTCTTTTGGGAGTATGACAGCCATAATTAAAATGTCTTTATTGAGAATATATGTGTATAGCATGAGTGTATTCACACTCTGAATAGAGAATTTTACTTAAATGTGTTTTTTTTGGCATTTTTGAATGGTGGCAAGCTGTCAGACCAGTGACAATGTTATTTTCATAGTTCTAGCCATCTAGGTGTAAAATTACAGAAAACTCCAGTGTAGAAAGGTAACCAACATCTCAAAGGAAGACACTATAAGGGTGGTGTCATGTGAAGATCTCATCTCCTTTTGCTTGAGAAAGCTTTCTTTTCTGCCAGTGGCTAAGGTGGTAATCTGAGGCAAATGTCTTTCACAAAAGAATGAAAAGCTATGAACTTTGATAATTTAAAAAATTTAGTGTCTGGAATACCTATATACTGTAGAAAGAAGGCTCCAATCTTTCTGGACTGTTTTGTATGAAATTAGGCATATTATCTGAACAGATGTATCCTCTGTTACATTCAACAGCTGCCCTTGGAGGAAAAGTGTGCACATAGAGATGTAACAGGTCTTTCTGTTTTGCAGCTTAAATCTTACTTCTTTTGTTTTCTGAATTACAGACTTGGATACATACAGTAGTTATAGTTGGCAGCATCCTGTTTTACTTTATGTTCACTCTGGCTTTTGGAGCAACCTGCAAAACCCACAGCCTACAATCAGATTTTTACTGGATCATGGAAAAGCACATGACAGACCCAGTATTTTACTTAGTTTGCCTCCTGACTACTTGCGTTGCTCTGCTACCCAGGTATGTTTCTGTTTTATGATTGTAGATTGCTGCTGTTACAAAAATTAGTTTTCTGTGAGTCAGTGATGTTATAAATCTCTGGCTAGAGGTGTTTCCCCCTTACCATCCCCCAATAAAAATGAAAATTTCATGACTCTACCAGACCAAGCTATGTGAGTACAACTTTTTAGTGTCATTTAGTTGTCCAAATTAATTTCAGTAATAAAAAAATTATTTTGTGATTTATATAATATTAAATATTGTCTTTGGAGGGTAAAGAAACAGTAATTTTTGTAACCACAGAGTTCATAATTTATATACATATCAGTTAAATTAGTGACCAATGTTGGACGTGTACTATGTACAGACAAAGTACTGAGCTTAGTCTGTTTATTTGTGAAACAGCTTTCTGTTTGAAATTTATGTCATGAATATATACAGGAGTATTTAGAATGAAGAATGCATGTACAGGCTTTTTTGTGGGGTGGAAACATGCTGACTGTATTCACAAGGGGTCTTGATATTTTTTTGTCTCACTGAAGAGAAGTTCAAGTTCAATAATTCATTCACCCTGGAAGGGCTTTAATGTTGGATGGAGGTCCCAGACTCCAGCATGCTGAGCAGGGAGACACCTGAGCGAGCCAACAGAGCAAAACAAACCATGTGGAAAACAGTTTAATCAAACTCTCTGTTTAGCTTTCGTTAGTAGCCACAGCTATCTTCTTTTCACTGGCTGAACATCAACACAAGTCTACAGCCTACTAGTGAAGTGCCTTCAGTAGTAGTTATTCATTTTTCTGTGTTATGTCTCTTTCTTGCCCTCTTATAGACTTGAAATTGAATTGCACAGACAGATACTGAGAAGTGTTGAGGAGAGTTAAGTGCTGGTTCCTCCTCACCTGATGTAATTTTGTATCATTAGACACAATCTGAGCACACTTTCTGGATCAAGTTCTACAGCACAGGCTGTGTAAGTTGTCAGTCCTGCCAGCAGAAAAACTTGCAGAGCCATGGCTGTAGATGCTTGCAATGGCCACCAAGTATTAAGTCTCTGGGCAGGTCTGGTCTGTGTCTTAAGCATGTCATCAAGAGTTTTGCAGCGCTCACTGGGGATCATGACTGATCTGATATGTCTGATGGCTTTGGTTCACACTTCAGCAGAATGACAAACCGTGAGGTGCAAGAAACACATGGGCTCTTCCCTTTCCATCTCCGCTCTCAGCTTGGTTCAGGTGGTGACAGGAGAACCTTTCTTTCAGACACAGTAAATGTCCCTTACATGACAAATAAACAGATACAGGCTATTCTGGGACCTCTTGGTAGGGCTGTTGTCTTGGTTTGGAAGACAGGCGTCTGCTAAGGCAGGTGGAAACCTGCCTTAGAGGATATGACCCCCCTCCCTCCAAATTGGTATAAGGTCGAAATCAAAGGCTCTCAGGCAGAGATATGGGAAAAGGAATAACAGTTGTTTACTCGTATCTATAACGAAGAAAACAGGCAACAATAACAGTAGCAATAACAAATAAACAAACCAGAAACCCGGTGGCAGCTTTCTCTGAGCTGCCAGACACCGCCCCTCCCCTTTGGTGCAGTTAATGTCACGGCCGGCAGGGGGCGCTGTGACGTGGGCTCAGCTCCTCGGTGATGGCAGACGGAGCTGAGGGCGAGGCGGCTGCACGGTGAGCGGAGCTGCAGCAGGGAATCTCAAGGCGGCAAACTGGGCAGCAGAGCTTGTCCACTTGAGCGGGCGAACAAAAGGGTAGCAGAGACTCCAGCAAGGAAGAAAATCCAGGTAGTGCTGAGCTCCTGCGGCAGCAGTGAAGGGAAAGAAGAAACAGCAGCTGTCTCCTCCACCAAGTCCCGGGGACAAGTGTGTCCCTGCCCGCGGCCAGCCACCTTTTTCTTCTCTTGCCACACCTGGCTACGTTTTTAGTCTCTTAAGTGCGTCTTTATCCCTTAAGTACCCAGTCGTTAAGGCTCGTTAAGGTATCTCTAGCCACAGGATGGAAAAATTCCCAACCTCCAACAGCTGTAGAGAGCCAAGGTAGTATAAAGGTTTCAGCTTGATGACTACTTCCAATGTGCGGCTGTTCAATTTTGAAGAAGACAGTGGTTTTCATGGTGAATTAAAGGCAAAGTACTTAGACTTACCAATGAAATTCTTTAAGTCTTATGTCTTCCTGTGTCAATACCTCAGAAGATTTATAGCCGTTGTGGCTAATTGAAACTTTTCTACTTCAGTGATTTGAAGCAGAAATGCCTATTATGGAACTACTGCTGTCACACGTGTTTTTCTCCATGCTTATTTCTAATATGATCCTTTGTATGGTGCTGAAAAGCCCCCACTCAGGGGCATTGTGAAGCCACGGGGTCCTCTGCAGCTTCTAGCATGAGGGAGTGAGATTTTTGGCTTTCAGTGGAGGTTTTAAGGAACAGTTCTCTTATGGAGGGACAGATGTTGGATGCCCTGTTGACTGAAAATTCACTGCAAAAACCTATGATTAAACCCAACCTAAGTTGCCAGTTAAGTCTGTTCTAATATCACAGAGTCATAGAATGGCCTGGGTTGGAAGAGGCCTTAAAGATCATCTAGTTCCAGTCCAGGAACTAGTCTTCAGCTTCAGGATTACTTGAATGGTGTTGGTTTCCTTTTGTCACTGGAAACAGTTTTGAGTTTTCTTTTAAACAGCTTATTTGTAACTGTGTTTATTTTTGTAGATATTTGATAAGAGTTCTCCAAGGAACATTGTTTCCATCTCCTGTGTTGAGAGCCAAGTACCTTGACAGACTGACCCCCAAGGAGCAGAGGGAAGCAGTTAAGAGACGGAAAGATGAGTGCAATGTGAATGATAGAGTGGAGCTCCAACCTACTTGTGTGCCTTCCAGCTCAGCTGAAGGTGATGTATCAGAGGAAAAAAGCACTGACAGTGTTTTGCCAACATCTAAAACACCTTTTCAGACCTGTTCAAGAGATGGGTTAGTAGACGACACCTCCTTCTTGCCAGACATTCAGGATGAGTCTGGGAGTATGAATGGCTTGAACTGTGAAAAGACTGAATTTATTAAAGGAAACTGATACAGTTACATTTGGTGGTAATAGTTCATGTGCCAAGCTCTCTATGTGAGCCTCTGAAAAGGGCAGCAGTGCTGTGTCTCCAGCACACAAAGCAGTTTTGAGTTCTGTTTTGTGGGAAGAAGATGCTTTACTGTATTTTACAGAGTTGGAATGCTGACTAGTTAAACACAAGAGCAGTTACTGCTGATTTATGCTATGCTGTGGTTTTGTTTTCTTCAGCCAAGGTAGATGATGCACACATTTCCTTAAAAGCTTTTTTGTTTATAAAACTTTTCAATAATTTATTAAGACATTCAAGGTCTAAATGTCTGGATTGTTTTTTTATATTTCTTCAAACAGTAGACTTTGCATACTGCTTATTTCTTGTATGCAACATTGTGTAACACCTCATGGACATTGCATGAATGTGGATTTGCAGAATCCAGTTCAGGTAAGTCAGCCTGCTCCCTTATACTGCTGCCCTAGAACCCCAGCATTTATTGGGATTCACCACTTGCTGAAGTACGATGTAATCAGCAGGGCTGGGATGTTGTGTTACTGGTTCGCTTGTTTCAAGACTTTGTTCCAAGGTGTGTAGACAGTAATGTTTATAACCACTATGGTCCAGTTTGTTCACCAGGCTATTGCATGGGCCATCTCGCTGATGCTCACACATCATTTTAACCATCAGGAGAGAAGCCCAAATGAGACACATGTAACATGTCTGCCTCACCTTCCTCTTCGCTTTTTGTGAAGCAAATCCTAGTGCAGCCTTTTGTTTTCCAGGATAGTTCATCCTCCTGCTGCATCCCTCCATTTTGACTCCATGTGCCATTTCATGTTATCCGCCACCAAATGCACTTCATTCCCTCCTCACCCAATTCAGATGTTGGCTATCTGTCTTTTCTCTAAACTACCTCATGCCTGTACTTCAAAAGTGTTTGCCAGCAGCAGTGAGGAACTCCAGTCTGTCTTCAGGTCTTCTCTTACAAATAGCAGTTTCTAGCTGATAACATCACTCTTCTTCACTCTCAGGTGTTTTTACATTCCTCCAGGCTTTTATAATAATCAGCTTAAGTGTCTCTAAAGGCTGCTCAAAAGAAGGTATAGTGAGTTGCATGTCCCACATTTGAGTGCTGTTGTTCATCTGTCTCCAAGATAGATGAGTCCTGCCCTCTGCCAGTTTCCCACTGCTCGCACACCACACAAAAAGTGGCTGATGTGCATGTGGCAACTTCTAAATTCCAGACTCTCTAAAATATTGCCTCCTTTTTACTTCCCTTCCCAAAAAATTACGTGGACAATTTAGATAGGAGCCTTGGAAATCTGTTTGTATTCACTAGCATCTGTTGAAATAAAGGGTTTCCTCAAACTGTAGCTGCTAATGAATTATTAGTATTAAGACCATTTTCTGGTTCTGTTACTTTCTAAAAGTTGCTGCTTTCAAATTGCCAAGATTTGTGTGTTTATTTTTAAGCATGTTTGGGGCAAGGGCCCTGCTTTTTAATTGAACCATGAGCTTTCCACATCAATGATCAACATTACATATTCCACATCTTTTAAGATCTCTGAAAGAATTTAAACAAACGCTGTGAGGTCTGGACAGCTGCTGCTACACAGGGCAGATATTGAGGGCATGCTGAGTTCATTCAAATGCCGGTCACCACATGTTACTAAATGTTTAAAACAGTTCTGTGTTCAAAAGGTAGAATGTAATTAGGACTGACTCTATCCCTGGTGTTAGTGAGGAGAAAAAGAAAACTATACTTTTTGTTTGGTCTGTAGAAGAAAAGTAGTGGAAGGAGAAAACAATGACAGGCTTTTTTCCCCTTTTTTCTTTTTTCTTTTTTTTCCTTTTTCATAAAATTCAGTTCAACATATGACAGAATGTTTTTGGTAAGTTCTAACAAAGTTAGTGGAAACCTTTGAAGTGATGGCAAACATTCAAATTCTAAGAGGTCACATTAGGCGTGTTGGTTTGAGTTACATTTTCAGATGTTTGTGTGTGACATCCTTCTTGCTATGGGGGGCACCTTGCCAGGAGTGCACTCCAGGTGTCCTCAGTGAAACATCTCAGCTTCCTTTACAAGAAATGGGAGCTGCAAGGTGTCCAAGAAGATGCAAAACAATCAGCAGGTTGTGCAGGAAGACAAACTGGTACTGGGGTGGAATCATACAGGAAGAGAATTGCTGGGATGCAGTGTAATCATCGACTCTGCTCCACAGCCCCAAGGCAGGCTCAGCTCTACCCTTGTCCTTCCTAGCAGATGTTGTGCTGTTGTAAAGAATTCCAGAGAAACAGGCAGTTCTTTCCTGCTCTCAAAGTCAAATATCGTTTTTGTTTCTACTGTCTGACCGAATATTTATTCTGCTCTTTAAATCCGGGACTTCCAGTGACATGAGGGAGTGCAGGGCTCAGCTCTGTCCCCTCCTGTCACTGTGAAAAGGAGTCTGGGGACAACACCAGCCTGTCACCTGCCCTCTTGTTGCCTCTGCTGCAGAAGCAGAACCTACCAGCAGATTTGACAGGTAGGTGATCATTTAAATGATCAGTGTCAGGAGTTTGCATTTCTTTCATACAAAAGCTGTAAGTATTCGGAGTAAGATCTTCCAAAACCTTCTGACTAAGCAATGGCATCAAAATAACAACATGAAGAAATGTGAGTGGGATTCATCTGTTAGACCTGAGACCAGCTGCATGATGCCTCTGGAACACTGAAATTGCTAGTATGTGACTCTTTACAAGCCTGGTCACTCCATTACAGCTTAGTGTGGTGAGGTGTTCAGGACACTGTTCCTCTCTGCTGAGATTATAAGTGGTTTTGTACCACTTGAAGTGGTGCAAAATAACACCTTTTTCTTTTTTTGATTTTGTGTGTTGCATACTGATGGTGCGTGTTGCTTAAAATTCTCTTCTATAGGCTGTATTCTGTTAGAGGACTTCAGCAAGCAGTCTGGGTGATAAAATAATCTAAATTATCTTTTGGGTAAACCTTGCTTTGGGGCTTGTTTTGCTTTTTTTTTTTTTTGTTAGTTAGTTTTTTAGTGTGGTGGTTTTGGGGTTTTTTTTCGTGGTGGACAAACAGCAGAAATGCCTGAAGGCATTTGCTGTGATTACTTGCTATCTTTTACTGATGGGGAGATGAGGGTAGGGAGTCTTTAATAAAAGCTTCAAAATATGAATTGGCCATAACTAAAGTAGTGCCAAATGAAGGGTGGAAACAAATTGCTCTCCCTGTGCTTCTCAACAGTTCAATGTTCCCTTTATAATTTTTTTTAGTACTGAAAATGTCACAAACCCCTACTTGCTTCTGTACTCCTGCACTTAGGCACCGTATGACCTGACTTTTCCATTTTGAAAATAAGCTTTTTAAGAGCATCTTACAGGTGCCTTCCACATGTCATGAAGGGAAGCACAGCATTTATACTTCCATAATTTTAAAATAAACAAAAACAAACACCTTCAACTGCCCCGAACTTTGTAGCTACACCTAGAACAGAAACTCTGTTTCTGATGTGCAATATTTGATTAACAGAAAAAAAGTTTTAAAATTTTCACAGAAGCCACACCTGTGCATTTGCAGGTGACAGTCAGCTACAGCATTTACTGAGT
The DNA here is from genome assembly GCA_013397935.1 of Dasyornis broadbenti. Lineage (NCBI taxonomy): Eukaryota > Metazoa > Chordata > Aves > Passeriformes > Dasyornithidae > Dasyornis > Dasyornis broadbenti. The sequence goes on from VZRN01002244.1 coordinate 298,652, forward strand.
GAGTGTTTTGGCAACACAGTGAGCTTTGGTGTGTATCTGGAGCACAGTATGAGCTGGTGTTTACCCCAAGCTGTGTTTTTTCCACAGCCCCCCTGGCCTCAGCACAAGGCTGAGGACAAGCTAACACAGAGCACCCACAGCTCCCACCAGCCCTGGCTCTCTGCCAAGGCTAACGGACAAGTTCTGCACATGACTGTTAACAATGTTCCCATAGGTGGATTTCAGTGTGAGTTTTGTATTATTTGTTCCTGTTTTATTTTGGTTATGTTACTCTTGCCCTCATGGTCCTGGCTTCCTTATTGCAGTGGAAAGGTACATTTTAACTGGTTTAAGCTTCTGGGTGCTTATTATTTTGTTTTCACCATGTGTACATGTTGTTGAAATTCTGTGTACAAATTAAAAAGAGATTCGTTATTTAAAACTAGTTGTATTCCAGAGCAAAGCCATAGGACAAAATGTGTTCAGATTGCAGATTTGATTGCAGCTTTAGTTTTTCGAATTTCTCAGTCCAGAGTAGTTCTTGGCAGCAGTAGTCATGGTAATATCTGTGTTGGAAGCACACACACAGAAGAAACTACAAGTTGTACAGTGGTACCAGTGCCAGAATCTCCACAAGTATTGCAGTGCTAACAGGGCTGCTAATAAAAGCTGGCTACGAGTTCCCAAATGACTTTTGAAGGCTATTTTTAGGCATTGTTGCTGAAGTTATAACTTAACACCTCTGTATTATCATTTAGTCTCTCTAAAGATTAAAACACATTTTCAACAGAAGTTATTTGGAAAATGGCTGTCAATTTTTATTAGTACAACTAGAAAGAAACACGTTGGCTTGACTGTGCAGCATTGCTTCCATTTGGAGATACAGCTGTGGTAGAAGCAAAATCAAAAAATGTTACCTGACAATGAGGCTACACCTGTGAGACAAACAGCATAATTGTAATCACAGCCATTATGTCAGCACATGGGGAAAGGCTTGGTATAGTAGAAGAAGGAGCATGTTTGCCTATTTCATGTGCACACATTAAAAAAGCAGTATAAAAATACATTTATAAAATTACAAATTTCCTCTTTACATGGAATGTTGTGTCAGACACAGTTGTGGGAAAGGATAAGACCCAAGTGCACCCTCCTAAAGCCATTTGGGATGCGGTTCAGCCTGCAATTTCTTCAGACTGATCCCGTACATGATGAGGCTGGACCATACGTTTAAGCAGGACTCTCCCTCGTTTTCTGGGACGGACTGCTTAGAAACTGGTGGTAGGTCGAATCCACTTAATTAAAATGTGTAATTAAATACATGTTATCATTTAGTAATGCTAATATCTACATGAATGATTATATGTACTCAGTGCTTTACAAAATTCAAAGCTGCTAACCACTGCATCTGGTGGAGAGAAATTAGGCTGGGATGTTCATTCCACAACAGCACCTCTGTGGAAAACAGACCTGGCCAGAACCTGTCTGACACCAACCTGCTGGCTCTGACAGCCACTGGGCCACGTTCTCAGGGAACTCTTCATGACCAGCTCCAGGATTCAGAGCTGTTCTGCCCTACAGCCACAGAGATCCCAGCCCCAGAGGAAAGCTGAAGTGAGGACTGAGAGCTCCAGTCTCCATATCCTTGATGCAAGAGCCTCAATAACCTGGTTCAGCTGTAATCTACTTGCATTAGAAAAAGATGGTCACAGCTGCTTTCTCTCTTTCATAGCTGGGGGAAGAAGAACTTTTAAGAGTTATAGCAAAACAAAAAATCCTTAAGATATTAAAAATAAAAACAACAATCAAAGCTAGCAAAGCCTCAAAGAGTTTTCTTTCTGAGCATGAAACAGTGATTCAATAATCACTTAAATAGTTTCAGGATCCATAACATAAATATTGAGTATTTATTAATATTGATGTCTGCAGTGCGGTCTAGTGTGACTAATGTTCTAAGGTTAGTGATGTTAAAGGAGAAGATATGGAGATAAGAGATAAACCTTTGTTAAAGCAATAGATCTATGTAGATGAGTTTCAACATGATTAATAGTATCTGAAATGTCCATGTGTTAGGTCTTTTAATGCATGTTTCCATGTATGGCAGTCATGCTATTGACAAGGCCCTGCCATGTTGTCATGAGGCCATGCCAGAGGTAGCAGAGAGGGTAATTATGTGCCTTAGGCTCGATTCACAGGGGACTAGGCACAGCATTGAAAATACAAATTTAAAATGCATCGTTCCCTGGTGGAATTTATCCCGTAATCCTTAGATTCCTGACCCATCCTATTCTTGCCTCTCAAAAGCTGATAGCTGTGCAGAACATCACCTACAGCCATTGATAAGACGCTTCCCCTCTTGCACCATAAAAAGGTGCCAAGCTCCATCATAATCTTTTTCAGCCAGACTCTCTTGGAGTTAGTCTCTTAAGGTTAGAAACAGTACTGCACAGAGCATTCCACATCTGGCTATAAAGACCTGAGCTGGGCTCTTTGAGCCTTTGCTGGTGAAGCTGTTGTACTTTGCTTCTTGTATTTCTAATACTCATTTGAACAGAAGCTGGAATCCCAAGCCTTCTATCGCTCGGATTTTCTTTCTTCTTTTTTCTTTTTCCCAAATGTTTTATCTTGCTAGTCAAAATTAAACTTTATATGCAAGGTATGAAAAGAGACCTATAAAAATTATCCAGTTCCCCAGTATTTGGGACAGTGCCTATACTGCATATTTTGCATTTTAAATCTGCATTTTCTTTCTCTCACAAGATGTCCAAGCTAGCTGACTCTAGGAGGGGAAACTATTGCAGTGGTATTGCCAACCCTTTCATGTTTTTAGAGGGCTGGAGATGGTCAGTGCATGCTTTGTATGCTGAACACAGTATACAAAGTGGGGAGGAAAGCCAGTGGGGTACAGGTTTGATAAATGCACTGATCAGTGCAGTGCTGCTGAGACATGGGTGTTTCCTGGACACATTAGGACATTGGAAGCTTCAGCAAATTAAATGGTAGAAGCTGTCCAAAGAGTCTGAACAATAAAGCTTTGGTCTCTGGTGCCTCCAGTGGTAGTTATGGGTTTGTTGGCCTACTGGTTCCTCCATCACCCTGCAGAGATGCCCAAGCTGACTCTGGGAACAGAAGCTGTGGAGTCAGGACAGGGTTATGCCCATGCAAATTAGCCATCCTGAGGGACAAAATGCATTAGCTCAGGCACACCAGGAGCATATGGCTACACACCTTTGGTGACTTGCACGTGCTTTGATGTGCAGGTGGATGTTCCACATGGATGTACAAACCCATCCATCTCTTCCACACTGGATGTGTGGTGTGGTCCTGTTGAGAGTTGTCCTTGTGAATGTATGTCCTGCAGTGCCATTTTGATGCACAAAGCTCCTTCCTCATCACAAGAAGTGAGTGAAAATGCATGTGCTACTAATTGAATAGAATTAAAATATGTTATTTAAAAATGTTTTTCTAGTCTGTGCTACTGCTTAGTTTTAATAGCTGAAAGGCAGAAAGTGGTTGATTCTTTTCTTTTAAGCTTTTTGCAGTGTTTGCAATAGCACCACAATACAGTTAAAAGAAAAGTCAAAAGGGTTATTAATTCTATCCCAAAATATATTCATGAGCAGAGGGTTTACTGGTAACATACACTGCATATTCCATAGCTCCACAAGAATAGATAGAACTTGAAACTCCTTTTCACAGAGTATCTAGATGGCAAAACCTTCCATGTTGAAGTACTGATTCCTTTTTTCTGTCAGCACGATTCTTACCATCTGGAGTTAGTTTAGCAGAAAGGTGTGGATGTATATTTGTCTTTCAATCCACTCAATAAAATGTGATACGTTACTGTAAACTCCAGGTCCCAAAACCTTGGAAAAGCAGACAGAGCCCCAAGATGTTAAACCAAACAAAGTCCAGCGCCCTGCAGAATGCTCACACACAAGTGGTCCTCCACTGTCACCCTGCAATAGGAAAGTTAAAAACAGTCTATTACACACGTGGCCAGCACTCATGGTTAAAGCTATATCACAGTTCCTACAGCCATTTGCCCTTAGCAAATAACTCAGCTGTAAAAACCAGCTCCTCTTCTGAACTGTGTAGCCACACACAGCATTACTGGTATTTATTACCCATTACGTTCGTACAAAAAATTACCTGAAAAAGGCTCATACAAGTTAAAAAGTTAACTAATACAGATAAACCCTAGAGTCTTCAAGCAGCATTTCATTATCATGAAGGTAAGTTATTTACACCAATATTAACAATAATAGTAATAAAAGCTGGTTTAAAGTATGTAAATAGACAGCTGTCATTCCTAGAATAGATAAAGTATGCTAGGCTTAATTACATAACAGTACTTTGATTTCTAGAAGCAATTTTGGCTGTTTCTCCTTGGATAGGAGCCTACCATGCAAGAGTCCACGGTGCCAGATTCGTAGCCAGCACACAGCATCCTGCTGGTGATGATTTTCATGTCAAAATAGGACTGGCATTGTTCTAAGGAAATGATACGAACCTCTCCTTCTTGAAGCTTGAATGGCACTGAAAAACATAAGTTTTAACTATACGCAAATTCACAAATACTTACCTATTATGACTCTTCAAGATATGACAAACATTTCCATTGGGATAAATTATAAATATTGCTCTTTATATATGTATTAAATGTAAGGAAAGAAGAATCTCCCTTTAGCACAAAGCCAAGGTGAAAGCCAGTGGGTATTTGCACTGCTGCAGCACAGTACTTGTGACTGTCGTGCTCCTGAGCCAGGAGCATTATGTGTTGCATTCTGGAGAAGGACTAAGCACGTGGGGATTGATGTGACATTTGCTGGTTTTTGAGCACTGGCACCTTGACATGATGCAGTGTGTGACTTTTAAGATAGGGGCAGTAGTGGCTGGAAAACAATTATGTGAGGGAGGTGGACGAGAGGTTTGGTTCGCTGTTCCAGGGCAGGATCTCCCTGTTTCTTGGTGTCTCTCATGGTAAAACTTAATAATCACAGCCATTTTGGTTATGTTTGGGTAAATTTGACTTGCAGAATGTACCAGGGAATCAGAATTCAAACCTTATTAAATTATTGTAATATGTTCAAGAGACAATAGAAGACTTCTTCCTAGTCTAAACAGCTGACTGAGCTCACATTCTGATCAAAGTTGTTCAGCCTAGGCTATGCAGTGCTAAATGCTATGTAGCCACAGTGGTTTTTGATGCTTCCTAGCATAAAACCTTTAAAATCAACACTGACCACATTAGAGAACAAAGAACCATTTTCCATTTACCAGTGCTGCAAAAGCCTTCTGTTGGAGTTTTCTTCTTGACATCATATAGAGATAGTTTTAGACGGGTAGAGCTGCTAGTAAACAGCTTACCCCTCATGTGGGCAATTTGATTTTTACCACGTATCTGACCTGGCCACTACAGCTGAAGTTCCACCTGAAGCACAACAGAAGGGAAAATTTCCTTATCCAGCATACAGAAAAGCCATCCCTAGTAATTACTGTAATAATAGCAAAGGAATAAACACAGTGGCTAGTGCACTAAAAGTGTTGTGGCCAGGCTAATTTGCATACCATTCATGCAGAATCACTTTGCCTGAACAGAGATTTACATAACACAATTCTTGTCATGTGACCCAAGGATTGCCGTAGCCACAAAACAAGAAAATACACTAACATTCTGTTCAGAGATACAAAAACAACACTTGTGATTATGAAATAGTTTGTGTCACAAGTACAAAGTGTGGCACAGAGTGCTGATTCATGACCCTGTTCCTTTAGCCTCTATGCCAATGCTTCCAGTGCCTCCAGCTTTCACTAAGATAAGAGTGTTTCTTCCACACTGATGACATGATACCTTTGCAATACCACTCTGAATGCAACTTGGGTAAAATTATAACTAATTCAGGTGACTTTCTTGATAAAAGTTTCCAGATCTTCAACATTTTTAAAAATCAACATTTTTAAAAACTCAAGCCAGAGTGTTAAGCAAGTAGGTAAGTATCAAGGAGCATAAATGGAGGCTGCTGCTTCGAAAAATCTAGGCTCTAGTCGCAGCTTGAGCCCTTCAAGAGTAATTACACTTCCCTGGTATTTACTAATATGCCGTAATAGTACAAATGGATAAAAGTTTGCAGCAGGATCACTTATTTGATTAACTCAGTAGAAGCTTCACATGTTTTTCAAGAGCCCAGAAACATTCATCTTACTTTTGTTGCCCATGTGTCCCCAGCCTGTGATGTAGCAGTAGGTGTCTGGCTGAACCAGCTGGTCCTTGCTGGGCAAGCAGACGGGTCTTACATAGCTGGTCTCGTTGATATCCTCATCTAATTCCACGATGCTGATATCATAGTCCACGACTGCTCTGTTGTAGCGTGGATGGAGGATGATGGTTCTCACTAGTCGGGTCTGCATGAAACCTGATGGATGATCAAGATTGCTAATCCCAAACACTACTTTCCAGACAGCTGCATTTTCTCTTCTTTGGAAAAAAAAAAAAAAAAAAAA
>VZRN01002244.1:305136-341301 GCA_013397935.1 Dasyornis broadbenti
AAAAAAAAAAAAGAAAAAAAAGAAAAAAAAAAAAAAGAAAAGTGAAATTTCAGTCAAGATCTTTCTTTTAAGCCAAAATACCCAAGATTTTTTTCTCCCATTTTGCACACTGCACTTTGCAAAGCATTGCACATAGAAATACTATAAGAAGAAAACAAAGACTTAGGCATTATTCTTTACAGCTAAGATTTGAGCAACAGAAGTCAATACTTTTCATTTCCCTCCTGCTTGTTATCAAACACATTAAAGCTCACTCCATCAGAAGTTGTGTAACCATTTATTAGTTGCTCACATGCTCACTGGTGGGCACATACGAATGTCACTGGGGTGAGAATATTGTTCAGTAGTCTGCTGCTGACAGCAGTAAGTCTCGCTGAAATCCCTAAGGAGTCTCAAAGAAGCAATTCTATTACGTAAATTAAATATTTTATGACAGCCATGGGAAAAGTCCCTTATTTATTCAGTACTCAGTCTGTGCCAAGTATACTTTCTAGGCCTAAGATTAAAAATTACTTTGATTCTTAAAATTGTTTAAGACTCTTTTGGTAAACACACACCACAAAGCAATGATACATATGATACAAGGGGCAACACTGAACTATTGTCTGTTGAGACACATGAGAAAAACATAGATTTTATGAAAGGATTCAAGGGTGTAATCTCTTGATCCTAACTGGCTGCAGAATAAGTTGCAGGTTCCTAATTAGTCTTCGTGGGTTTCTAATTAGTCTGTGATTCTAAAAGCCCTCCAACAAGTCGCCATTTTTCACAACTGCTGAAAGACAATTTCATGAAACTAAGCACCTTTGACAGGACTGAAGCTTATTCAAAGCAGTGTAAATCTAAGCATGCAAAATTTCAGATTTTTCATGATACTCAACAGGATTTTAATTCCTGTAATTTGTAAAGAGATTTGGTTGCTAAATCAAGGCTGCTTTTATCTTAAGAGTTGGATGAAAATTCTGACATTTCAGATTATAATGATCATTTTACCATCATGATCAACTTGTGAGCTGTTCCATGAAGTTACAGAGATTAAGTGTTGTGAATATTTATATACTATTGTGTTTATGACCATTGTAAAAAAACATTGCCTAGAGAAATGAGTAGTCACTGCCAGAATGCATTGTCCTACAGTTAAGAAAAAATCCCTAGTGTCTTGAATGCTTTAATGTAATGCATTTCAAAACGATCTTGACAAAACTCTGGGAACTATAATAAGAAAACTAGCAAAGAACATGATGTTTCATGTAGCTCTTTCTATTTATGCCTTCTACAAGTATTCATGGCTATTTGTAGTAATACTGCATTATTGTTATATGGTTCTCATGTTTTGTATTCCAAACTTCATGAGTTTCACAAAATAGAGCATTTTGTATAAAGACCAGAGCACTTTAAAACCTCTTCATATTGCTGTCTTATCTGTTTGGTTTGGGAAATATTTCAATACTTGATATAAAAAAATTTTGTGGCATCAAGTATGGTCTTGCTGATTGATATATTAAGCTTACAAAAGGCTTCGTACAAATGAAGAATTTCAAGATTTCAGGTTTCTGAAATCATACCCCCAAAATGTATTCAGAAAGGCAGAAATGAAAAAAGTTCAAGAACTTCTCAATCACTAGACCAGAATATCTGAGTACTTTAAGGTCTTTAGAATAAAAATGTGAAAGAAATTTTCAACAAGTTATGCTGTGAGCTCACAGGGATATTATATAGCTCTACATGAGGGGTAAATGAACAGCTCCAAAATGTAGTGGCACTTTTTCTGCATTTGACAAAACTGGGAGAGTTATTACTTTATAAAGTGACAGCTGCTTTGCTTATCTTTCACTACTGAGAGAAATCTCTTATCCAGGAAATTCAACAGCTGTCCAACATTGCTGAAGGATCAACCTCTGTCCTACCCTTTATTTTAGATCACCAGAAAGTGCTCTTCTAAAGGATAGGAAATATTCCAGCAGTATATTTAAAAATAGATGGAGAAAGAAGTGAAATTCCTTCTGGACCCAAGATAAAATACAGTATTCTTGTTTGTATTATACATGTTTAGCACACTGTTAGTTTAGAAGGACAAACACCAAAGAACTCAGTGTTTCAGAAGTAAAAAGACAAAACGTAAATTTTACTGAAAAGGGGAATGACTAACATTATAAAGAAATATCAGTTCAAGAGAATCTTGCTTAACATAGAATTTCTGCTGGCTTGAACACAAAGGAAGGTGTTTAGTGTAGTCTGAAATAATTTCCAATGAGCAAGCACCAGTTTAAAGCAGGATTAAGCAACCATATGCCAGAGAAGTACTTATTAACTACAGCAGAAAGCACTTGTTTGAATTTTCTTTAGAAACCAAATTTTAGAACTTTGGTACAAGGCAAAAGAAATGAGATAATAAACCTCCCTCTAAAATCTGTGGTTCATCAAAAAGAAATACCGGTTAGCACCACAAAGCTGACAATGATCAAAACAATTCCTAAGACAAGTAAACATCCTTTGCACTCCAGACTGCCTCCACCAGGGCCTCTGATACCGGGAGGTACTAAGCAGTTGTTAATACTGACTTGTTCATGACTGCAATCCTAATAAAAGAGTGGACTGTATACAAAGAAAAGGCAGTGACTTCAATATGTCATTTGCACTGTGAGTAAATAGTCAGTTTTGCCTTTTATCGGTGGCCAGTATTTTTTCAGGGTCTTTTCTATGCTGGCACAGAGGATGTTTTTTTTAAACCCATGGCAGTTGTAGGAAAGCTACGGAATTAGTGTTTTGCTCTTCCTTTTCCTGTTTCCTGCTGAAAGTCAGGGCATCTTTATGCAGCTTTCGCCAGCAGAGATGCCAGCAATGAATAATAAAACGTGAAAACCTAAGCTGATGCTGGTTTGCACCTTTTTATTTTCCTTTTTAGTCTCCTAAAACCGAATCTTGTGATCAGCCGTTCTGTAAAGGTCTTCTCCTATCCCCTGCGTTTGGTAAAGCAGGAAGGACCAAAAAACCACAGACCATAAAATTCACACGTGCAAGCTTATGTGAGCAGTAAAATGTTTGGGCCGCCTCACCCTTCGAAGCAGTGTGCTACTGTCAGGACCCATCTCTTAGCAATCAGAACGCAGCCACAGATGTGTCCGCTGGGCTCGCTCTGCAGGGAGCACTGCCACGGCCATCGGCCCGGGCGGCTGGTCCTGCCCCCGAGGATTCTCTTGCTCATGCGGGCAGCGGGGCGGCGGCCGCAGTCTGTGAGAACAGCAGCGCGTTAATGGTCACACAGAGGCAGCGCGAGCAGCACCTTCTGCGGGAAAGCTGGGCACAGAACGGTGTTAATAGTTAAGAAGTTAAACTGAGCAATGCCGTAAATGAGGAAATCACCAACCACACAGCGGTATCAAACACACTGAGCCAATTTTAGCCTTCCTTTCTATCAAAGGATTTGGCCTCCGGTTATTAAGTTCAGCTGGATCAGCCTAAAATATTAACCAAGCTAAGTTTGGGATTCTGATCTCCTTTTGCTCAGGAGGTTTCCTGGGTTTATGTCTTTAACAGCTAGTAACATGTTTGGCCTACTTTGTACTATCCAGAGGAACTGCTTATGGAAAATCTGCTCAGCAATAATAAGGTTTTTCTGAAGTCATGTGAGATGTTTATGTCATGCCATTTTACTCAGCTACACAGCAGCAAACTTGCTTTGCCTGTAGAAATACTAAGGGAGAATATTTAAAGATCTGAAGACAATCTAGTACTTTGTCCATTACAGTTTACAAGCCACTTCCACTAGAAATTACACCAGATTCTCACCTGCCAGTTAATATTCTGAAATAATCCTTCACTTTTGTTTCACTTTATATTCTGGATTTGAAAGATGCCAGACTTGTTATTTATCCTGTTTATACTCAGTCTGATTTAGAGAACAAAAGAATACCACCAGTTTCTGCAAACTGCATCCCAAGGGAAGATATGCTGCCATTGCAAGTATCTGGGAATTTAGTGGTGAAGAAATAAATTGGAGCAATTGTTATTTGTAACTTATAATTCTTACCATGTTCACTTCATAGAGTAAGGGATTTTCAGTGTACTTAATACAACATATGTCAGAAGAAAACACCTTCAGGAAGCTCCTTTGAGCTTTTTCCTTTTTTGATGAGGAGCAAATGTTGATTAGTTTGATTATTTTCCCAAATTTAGGTCCTATCTTGTAATTACATTTCCCCGAGTCAAGCTAATTCATAGTTCAAGTGTTCTTCAGCAAAGCTGTCCTTAGCTGTAGAATATGGCTGCATCACAGATGAAGAATTTCTGCATTTTCAAACCACTTAAAATTGCACATCCTGCTGTGCCAACAGACTTGGTCAGTGACTTTCTATTTCAGGTTCTTCTGTTTCCTTGAGCTTAATAATTGTACAGATCACAGCTGTAACTCCCAAGCAGATAATCGGCTAACCACTCTGGTGGTTAAGGGTATTTTCAGCAGGGAGTTTTATCAAATTAATTTTTGCAACCTGACTACTGGCAAAATTCCTTTTGTGGTATCAGGAATGGGCTACCTCAAGGCCCAGCCTCTGAGTCAAAATATAAGAAAAGCTGATTAAACTGAGGAGAGTAGGGAAAAATAAACACAGTGAAAAATTGGATGTTGCAGAAGTCTAGCAAAAGTTTCAGAATGAATCCACACTAAACATCCACATTTGTTAAAGTAATGTAACATATTTTGAAAAATTCCTGGTTTATATGCACTTCTTTCTTACCTTCTTTAGAGCAAAAGAGAGCCACTTTGCTTCTGCTTTGACACATCTCTCTAAATAGTGAAACAAAACATGGTGGAAATCCCATTAAATAATTAATTTTGGTAGTTAGAAAATCAGCACAGGTATTGTATTCCGGCTATTAAAAATCCCCCCCAAATTGTAAAAACAAACTCAAGGAGCTTCTTATGCCAGATTATCCATAGTTTCCAGCATCTGCCTGAAGATAATTCAAAACATTAGTTCAGCTTTACAATGCATTTCGTAAGTGGGTGCTACATATTTTGCAGACTACCTCGCTCCCTGGCATGCATCCAGCTCTGAGGTCAGCTGGGAGGCACATTCTGTCAAGTTCTTATTTATGGCACCTGAAAGCACAGATTGCCAGTCTCCTCTTCCTTACAGTTGAAGGACAGGATTTTCTTTGAAACACCTTTGATAACAAATGATCTTTCATGCCCTAAAAGTTCAGGTGTTTTGAAAAAATCCAGGAAGTCTGCCTAAGTAAGTATTAAAACAACAAAAACTTATCATTTCTGTTGAAAATCTTCAGATGAGAGAGGGAAGAATTGATTTTTTTTGTCAAGGGTGGAGAAATCATGGTTAAATCAGCAAGCACTATTGCGAAACTAGCTGACTGCCTTTTTATTTCCACAACTTTTTCATTCCTACTGTGTACATGATTTCTGAGGCAGGTGCAGAGCTTCATTAGACTGGATACATAGGTCATCTGATCCCAAGGTCCCCCATTCTTTGCAGACTTTAATCCCAATAGGTAGGTAGTATCTTTAAAACTGCAACCACCTAAAAAGAGGCTGCATTTGATGTGAAGTCATAGATATTAATGGAGGCAAAACAACAGTGTCAGCCAGCTCACCAGATTACCTTGAATTTGGAATTTGGCCAGACTTTTGTCCCTTACATTGCATATACCTCATTCATAAACTGTGCAAATCAGTCTCTTTCTCTTCCTGAAAACACAGACCATAAAATTATTTTTCTAGAGATAGCAGAGATAGACACCCAATTTCAGGAAATAAAATTTTGTGCACAATTTTGAGAGGCAAAGAAAATACACAGAATATAACTGAGACCAGTCATGCTCATGTTTTACACCTTTTTCTTTGACTTACCAAACAGCCAGCTCTAAAGAGAAAACTTTAAGCTTTCGTGTGTGCACGGCCTCCACTGTGCCATTCCCTCTATCGACACTTCATGAATTAGCGGTGCATTTGTTAGTTCTCACCCAAGCTCCCACTAGTTCAGAAGCCTGGCAACTCTTTTAAACATATAACATACTTGACAGCACAAACATTTTACATGCTGCAGTTGATCCAAATGAATACACCTAGACTTCTGGGCTCAGGAGCACTTCCCAGTCATCTGGACTGGAGGCCTGATTCAGCCAAAACAAAAACAGCCTCACCCTTCATGCACCCTTCCCCCTTAGCTTCTCACTTCTTGTTATCCATTTTCTGGATAGGAAATTCATACAGAGGGACTGGAACATCTGTTTCCTACATGTTACTTCCATTTATGCAATAGGTTTAACAGTAAGCCTCATAACTGATTTTTCTTCCTATAACTTGTACTTTGGGCAAAACTAATCCTTTTGCTACTAGAATTTGTAACTCAGAGGCTCCAGATCCATTACTTCATACATTTCCTAGCAGACTTCTTTCAAAAATGTCAAGAAGTACCTTGAAATTTCTGCTTTGCACTTTAGTGACTGAACAGAATATGATTGTGGATCTGCCTTTGCATCTGGTCACAACTCAAGGTGTTTATTCTTGTATTACTCTGGAGAAAAGCATTTAGATACTGTTAGGCTAGAGGAAAAAGACAGCGAGAAAGGAAAATCAAAGAGTTTAAAAGACAACTTTCAAGTGCGAGGCACTGTTCAGTAATGGCCCTTCTAGATGAAGAAATATAAATTAACTTGAATGAATGAGGAAAATACTAATGCAAAACAAAAACGGTATAAAATTGAGATGTAAGAAAGCAAAATTAGGTCTTTGCAGGCACAAACTTTTTAGTATTCTGCAACTAGGGAAAACTTTGAGTACAGAAAATAATGGAGCCAAGCAAAAGAAAAGTAGATTTCTTCCCCAGGTTGGTGTCTTCACACGTTATACCTATGCAGTTACCCAAGACAATTTTTCTTGTGAAACTGAAGGATTTTCTACAGAAGAAGGATGTTCTGAAAGCTCCTGGGCATTTGAAAGAGAAACCATGAATCTGCTTTTTGAAGAATGCAGCTGCTGATGGGGAATTAGGTGGCTCTCTCAGTTTTGCCTTGGATTTCTAAGTTCATTGGCTCTTCAAAGCCACACTTTGAATGTCTCAACCATGAGATCCTGGCTTCTCATTACTAACTAACTGTTTAGTTGGGTTAATTAAAAGGAATATACCATCATCTGAAGCCAGAGGAGCTGCTAAGGAAACTACTATAAGTGGATATAGCCTCTACTGAAGAAGCTGTGGTTGTTCCAAATGAATGAATCCTGAGTACACGGGCTGCAGAGGATGGTAAGATGTTGCTGCAGATTTTGCTATATTGTGCTTGCTGGATTTTCTTGCTCAGCACAGATTTAATGTAGCCATCTGGTCCAGGTGCTTCAAGGGCATCACTTCTGTATGACTCAAATACTCTTATTCTACCAGAACAGGCCCCTGAGGATTCACAAGACGGTCTCAAAAGAGACTACAATGGTTGTAGACACTAAAATCATTGTAGACTGTACCTTAAGAACTTACATGAGTATGTGCTGGGATTTATACACAGATACTTTGATAAAAAAGAGCTTACCAAAGAGCTTGTCATCCTGCACTGATAAGTAACTACCCACACCAGTGAATAGGTCTTATTTACCTCTTACTTACCCATTCACTAGAAGTGCATGTAAAGTGGATGCATTCTTATTCTTCCAGTCTGAGTGCAGATTCAGCCATTTTTGGTCCTGCATTTCCTCATTCTCTATTACAATTTCTGTTTTGGATGGTCCTCTGAAACAAATGAAAGACATTGATAGACCTTCTGGTAGGTTTCTGTGTTACAGTTATGAAGGTGAAGAGGCCCTAATATCTCCTGTTTACTCCAGAGATACACATCTGAATGTTATGGCAAAGCCATGAGTGGCAGATTCATAGGAGAATGAAATCACCCCAAGAAGCCAGGCCAGCCAACATATGACTGTCACATTGTATTTTCTGACAAGAAGCAGAATTGGAATCGGGAACAGAAGAACCTTCTGGTGGCATTTACTGCAATGCACACATGGATACTGTTTCAACAGTTTCTTGGCCTCCCAAAATGCAAAATGACTAGATCTTCATATGTAAAAGAGGTAACAGAAAAAAAGTATTTTCTTACATTCCTGTCACTGGAAAACCATTAAAATTTAACAGTAAAGAGCAATCTGGGTCTTGTTAATAAGACTTGAGAGCAACTCTAAGTCCAAGCTGCCTGCTTTGTGAAACACAACAAATCACGGGCGACGATGTCAAACCCATTCTGCTGTATACTATCAAGTATGTGAGGGTTAGAATGGTTCACCAGCAGATATTTTCATATATACACTCTCTTAATATAGTTATTCCCTGATAGACTCAAGCCACTGAAGAAATTGATATTTTGCTAAATCTTGATTGCCAAGTGTAAAAAAATGGAACATTTCCATATTGCTTTACTTGTCATGCAGCTTTTCAGCACAGAACCATTCATGATTAGCCATCAATCCGTGCCAATGACAAGGACTTTCAAGCAGTGCTCTCCCAAACATTGGTCAAAGACCAAGTTCTAAATCCTAAATCATGGAAAAGACAATAAGAGAAGTTCAGAAAAACTGATATGTCCTTAAACTGGCCTTTGAACCCAATCTCTCATGACAGCACCTGGTAATACCAGCCAGGTTATTAGGCTGTCTTTAAGTCCCAGTCTCAGTACTGACTGTATTTCTTTTTTCAAAAATCTTTATGAACCACCAGCACTCTTTACCCACTTGAGTGCCTAAACTAACATAGATCAAAGAACTCTGTTTTATAATAAAGTCGTCAGTGTAACCATATGGAAATATTTTCAGTGCAGCTGGCAGAATAAACCAAGCTTTCAGGTCATGGCCCTGGATCCTGCCTGTTACATTACTTATTTTTCAGAACCTTCTCTGGGCATATTAAGCAAATATTATTCCATGATCTACTAACCAGAATGCGCAGGCATATACTAACAAGTTTTCTGCAAAAAGTTTTCATTCTCAGTGCCTGTTTTTAGCATACACATAAAGATCTCCTCTCTTAATTTCCATATTTCCCACTCTTTTTCCTATCAAACATATGCAAACTTTTTTTCTTATGATGACATTCTCCTTTATGATCTTCTCTGAACAGTGATGTTCACCATTTCATAACTGCGTACAGTGATATTTCATGTACTTGTAAACAGTGTCTGATATCTATATATAAAACACGTAACTCAAAAATATGCAAAAAGGTGCAAATATCATGCCATCTGATAGATCCAAATCTATATTATACCAAATACCAGATTGTTTTGATGAAACTTGCAGTTCTGAATTACAGATTATAGTGATGCTATAATCATAATTAAGGAGATATGTACTTCTAAACCAAGGTAACAACCTACAAAACACTTACACCTGCATGAAATTTTATAATTATTTTACTTAGAAAAAGTAAGATCATGGCTATGCCTTTTTTCCTTGGTGGTCACAACTTGATATAAAACACTCAAAGTCAGGATACCTTCATTTATGTCTTTATAATGCCTTCTATAAACATTTGTGTTCTCTCCTTCATGCTGTTCATAAAAGGTTTTCTTTTAGATAGGCAAGAGCCGCCACTTGTGTCCTTTAATCTATAACATGAGAAATAGCCAGAATGATGGGACCAAAGAGCCTCATTTCTAGATGATGAAAGCTAGAGACAATGGTTAGCATTTGTGTAGAGACCAGAGCATACTCAGAATTGCTAGAGAATGACAGAACACAAGCTAAAAATCTTAGGAGTAAAGACTCAGGCTGGTGAGAGCTTCTGATTGTGATATTTTCAGAGGGGCTGCTGAACCAGAAGTATACATTACACTAGGGAATGTAAATCACTCAGACAAAAGGAGGGAGGTGGAGCAATGGGTATTACTTTTCACCAGCCCCATCCTGTTCTCCAGAAACACAGCAGGTGGATCTTGGAGCTGTAACACACATTTTCTTCTTAGACACGTTATAAGGAAAAGCTGAGAAGAATTTTCAATGGACAGAGCCACGTCAACCCACAATTCACAAGGATGTTTGGCTTTACTGAGTTTCTAAGACAATGAGGCTATAATTACTTCTAGACATCAAGCTACATCTTCAAGTTCAAAAACAGCTCTCCTGGCAATTTTATAGTTTAGTGGCCTGCTAAAGTTCCAATATGCTTCATGATTTCAAGCCAACCAAATAAAGACTCTTTTTTGATGAAACACTTTCAGAAGGCTCTTTCACTTCTCTGTAGTCTTCTCTTTTCCCCTTTGGTTTGCATATACCATAACAGCTTTGCTCAGAAACTTGGTGTGGATTTTAAATTAGTGATTTTAATTATTACTGTACTGCAGCCAAAAGCAAAACTGAAACAGTATTTGTTTCCTGAAACCATACATACTGGAACACAGTGTGCGGTTTTGAAGTACATCAGTTTAAGACAGTATTCAGAAAGTGGAAAGGATCACGCAAATGGCTTTCAAATTTCTTAGGGGCCTCTGGCACTGATTTATAAAGAAGGGTTGAGGCGACTGAACTTGCTTACTCTTGTGAAGAGGAAGCTAAGGGACAATTGAATACAAACTTTCAATTACTTGAAGAAGAGTTAAAACATGATGGAAACAAATTTTTCTCAACAGTGCTGCATGGTAAAACATGGAGAAATGGCCTTGACCTATAGCTTTGGAGATTCATAGCACATGAGAAGGAGATACTAGGAAGGTGAAGCAGCCCTGGAACAGAAAGCCCTATCCATCAAGGTTTTCAAGACTCGGCTAAACAGAACAGCGGTTGAACTGATCCCATTTGGCAATAGTTCTGCTGCAAGTGGGAGCTGGACTAGATGTTCTCCAGATGCCTGTTACAGTGAAGATTTTATGATTCTTTTGCACAGCACAAACACACTGTAGTGACCAGTGCCTATGCTCAAGACCTGAATCTTAAAGGCAAACAGTCACTAGGACAGACTTTTCATACACCAGAGCATATTTTAACATTACAGAACAGTCACTGAACCACAGAATTAATTAGGTTGGAAAAGAGCTCTGAGATCATCAAGTCCAACCAATATCTACATGCAGATATCTGAAATATCTACATTACTTTAGGAAGTTTATTAATGGTATCTGCAAACTTCTGACATTCATACAATAGTAACAATAATTCACACCTTTTGAGTCGTGAGATCCCTCACCAGACTTTCAAAATAAAATATAAATCCTTCCTGCAACCACATGACTTTATAACATCTCATGGTGCTATTTGGATGAAATTATTTGCATACAGAAATATTATTTAAAAACCCATGGGGTTCTAAAAAACCTGAACAGACCATGAAAGTTTAATTTTCTCATGTGTCTAATATCTGCAGCAGATCTTTATAGCCAAAAGAGCTACACTAGACCTTCTGACCTCAACCTGCTCAAACGTAACACTCAATGAATACATTTTTGACTTCCTGTAGTCTCAGCCTATGGACTTCTTCCAAGACTGTGGAAAGTTCCATATTAAAGTAAGTTTACCATAGATGCATGACAAACAGCAATGTTTTATGACTTTTTTCTCCTCTACATTTGTAGTGATAGAAATACCAACTTTAGTGGTAAAAGACAAGTGGGACTTTCACACAGATCTTCTTTAGGTCCTCTGCACTGCTTTCAAGAATGAAATGGGATCTGGACCTATGAAAAAAATCTTCCATGAGACTCTCTTTCACTAAGAAGTTAACTATCAGAAATCCAGCCAAAAGAAATATTATGAGGCCATCTGATCCATTCCCCTAATTCAAAATAAAATCAACCATATCTAAATTCTCTCTGACAGACTTTTGTGTGCCCTGTTTGTACATAACCTTAATGATGAAGAATCCTCAGCATTTCCAGTCAATATATTCAAGCAATTTTTTTTATAATCTTCCTACTTGTCATTTGAGCTCATTACTCTTATTTCCATTGGAAATGGAGAGCAGCTTATTCCTAACCTGCTACATATTTCAAGGCTCTGAAACTTCCTTCCCCCCCTCCCCCGACTGATCACACAGAGTTTCCAACCTTTCTCCACAGACCATGCGTTATCGGTCTCTGGTCATTCCTATTGACCAATTCTCATTTAGTCAAAATCTAACACAAATTGTGAATTATCACAGAGTGATTACACATAATAAACATTCATGGTTAATTCTGGCTATTTCGCCAGCCTGTCAAAAATTTTTTAAATTCTAATCCGGTCCTCCAAAATGCTTTCAGATCCTCCCAGCTTGATGCTAAATGGGAAATTATCAAGCATACTCTCCACTCTATCATCTGAATGACTCATAATGCTGTTGTATCCTCCCAGACACAGTGGCATGCGTCTTGCCCCCCACCAATACATCTTTATGGTGTGACAATGAATCACCAACATTCCCATATAATTTCATCTCTGTCCATAGCTCCTTACTTATTTCAAAAGTCATTTCAAACAGTGTGAAAGTCAAAAGTATATTACATCTATAGTTTCTTTCCCATCCACAGCGTCTCCGGTATTTCAAGGAATAAATTAAGGGTCTCTGACATGATTTGTTATTGATAAATAAATTCTGTCTGTCATTAAGACCTTATACTTCTGTAATTATCTGTTGGTAATTCAAGCTAGGCAAGTAGTTTGTAAATCTCTGCATCTCCTTCTTTCACTATTTTTAATGACAGATGGCATACCAAACATTCCATTCTCTACAACTTCTCAAACCTACGGCTACCACTGTTGTCAGCCATAATGGAGATCCACCAGAGCCATAAATCTTAAATGCTCTTGGATGATTTCAGCAAAACTAGCTACTTTGAAGAGCAGTGTATTACCTATTAATTTCTTACTCTAGCCCTATTTCTTAAGTCTTTGCCATCCTAGAAACATAATACAATTTCCTAAGGTTTCTTTTTGGTTTTGTTTTGGGGTTTTTCACTTGCTTTGCTTTTTTTTTTTTCATTCCTGTATAATATTCCTGGCTTTTCTCATTCTTTCTCCAGATACTTATGGTTCTATACCAGTTCTTTTAAGTTTGAACTACATGTTCACTCTCTCTAGAATTCCACTTCCACTTTCAGGTCAGTGTACAGTTTATGCCTTAGCCAAGTTAGTCGTGCTGCTTCACAGAAAATGTCTGCTAGATCTAATGAACATCACAGGGCACAAAACATTCTGACATACCTAATTCCTTTAATCTAAAAATTTTCCTTTAATCTAAGTCAATTAAAAAAAAAATTAATAATCTATAAAATCAGTTACTTGTAAAATCAGACAGGCCAAACATTTCAATTTGCAGTAGCACTTGTGTAACCCAACTGGGAATTTCTAACTTAAGTTTTACTAATTTTTCAATTTCAAATTAAAAATTAGCATATTCCTTTAATAAATTTAATTTCAAGTTATGGATTCCCTTATGTGTGCTTAAGTGAGGAATTTTTAGCACAAGAAAGAAAAACAAAACCCAGTCTGTGTTCTACATAATAAATGTGCTCTCAGTAGGGAAAAGTAATGTTTCATTAGATAAGATGTGCAATGGAAATATTTAATAAAGAGTTTTCAAAGCATTCTAGTCTGCTACCTGCTGATCTCTGTGCACAACAGTCAAAGTTTATAGTTAAAAATAAGCATTATAACTTGCACAGTAAATTATAATGAAAAATAAAACAAAATAGAAGGCAGGGACTAGTTTTAGGTTATGAAGTTCATTTTTCTGTTTGTAACACATTTGGGATACTTCTGTACAGCAAAGTTTTCAATACCTTGTTCTCCCTATTCCATTCAGAAAAACTCTTTCAAATCTATTAAATCGCAAGTTTAGGATAAAGTATAATCCGTAAATTGGATTACTTCTTGCTTCCCAGTAACAGTGATACGTGTCAGTTTAGTTTCTGTAATTCCGTTCTTGTAAGCCTCATGTGACAGCAGGATTGAGAAAGGAAGCCTTGAGTTATGCCAGAAGGCAACGAATTACACACATATGGGCACTACTGTGAAACAAATTAGGCCTGTTTCAGACCTGGAACCACATCTGTCCCCTGTCTCTACATACCGGTTAAGATGTTCCTTGGTCTCGAGTAAAATTCTCTAAAGCCACAGAGACAAAGCCTTTTCTGCTTCTCACCCCACTCAAGCAGCAATGGGACTGGGGGTGCACAAGGACTCAAAAAAAGCTTCAAATAAAATCTAGATTCTTCGCTGGAAGTATTAATTCAACTTCAAATTAAATGTAAAGTCCTTAATTTAAAGTCAACTAACTTTTCATTTAAAAAATATTAAGGATGTATTTCAGAGAAAAATGTTTTGAAATAAAAATTTAGTTTTTTAATTTCAAAAATTTGAAAAAACTTGATTTTTCAACTATTTTTCCCTGTAATAAAACTGTTCACTGAATTTGAACAAAATTCACTTGTTTCTTTGTTCAACATTGCCCCTACACAGTTATTATTCACTAAGAAATCTTCCCGTAGTGGAATTTATGCTTGTTTTTTCGAGAGATGTAATATATTTATTCTTTTATTATTAATTTCTTCTTTTCTCCTTTCTAACAGAATTTGAGAGCCATAGTCTCATAGGCATTTTTAAAATTTTGAGCTTGCTTTATATCTAAAGCTAATGCTGACATCATTTCATGAGCTAAGATTACCTTTGAAAGAACGCCTGTCTGTTTAATGATACACAGTTTATATGCAGAGGATGTCTTTCATTAGGATGCTTGGTAAGAGATGAGGAGAGGGTGTGGAGGTCAAAGAAGACTTTCTTTAATTACATAGCAGACAGAGCAAAACTGAAGGAGCACCTCTTTGCCTGAAGGCTTGTCTGATAAAAGATGCTGTGTTTCTTGCGGTTGTGTTTCTTGCAGTCCTTGCTCCTCTCAAAGTCTTAAATCATCTCATGAAGTTATAGAATAGGTTGCTCAAAGTCCCTTCCAACCTGACCTTGAATATTTCCAGGGTAGGGCATCTACCACCTCTCTGGGTAGCCTGTTCCAGTGTTTCACCATTTATTCCTTATATCTAGTCTAAATTTACACTCTTCTAGTTTAAACATATAAGTAAAAAAAAAAAAAACAAAAATCAAAAAACCCAAACACTTTGACTTGCACGTTTCAGAACAATTTTTCAATGCAGAGAGATGAAATACATGTTGAGTGTTAAACGGAGTAAATTTGATCTGGAAGCCCCTAGAGAAAAAAATAAAAAAGGACGGCAGTAGGTTTATATTGCAAAAGTTATGACACAATAGTTTGAAAAAGGATTTGTGATCAATCATTAGATGTGGAAGGCTGTGAGCCTTCAAGTTAACTTCCTGCACTCCCCTGGAGGAGTCAGAGCTAGGCAGCTCACCTTCAAGTTCAGGGTGAGAAACTGGAGTCATTCCAACAGGCCTTGGTTCTCCCATGCTAATAGCCCCTTCCCTTTGGCCAATCAGTTTCCACCCCATCCCCTACCTTCCCCATATAAATCCCTGTCCTAACCCCAACACCTCAGGCTGGTTTCGTCCCTGGCCTCCCCTTCGCAGGGTGCTGGACAATAAAGACTACCTCTGTGGAACTGCCATACGAGCCGCCTCACTCTCTCTCCCCGGGTTCGCCCTCGGTGATTTCACAAAAGAGCTGATCACTTGTAGCGGAGGTGTCACTACACTTGCTGAAATCACTGTCGCTCCAGGAGGCTTTTGCCAGCACCCCTAGAGAGGCTGTTCCCTGCAGGACGCTCTTCCTAGGAAGGTCGCGGCATCCCGGCGCTGCCAGTGCAGAACCTCCCCCCACCGTGACAATTAGAATAAGAACATTTCATCGTTTGGTAGTATTCATGTGTCGTTCTTTTAGTCAACCACAGAATGGTTGGGCTTGGAAGGGACCTCTGGAGGTCAAGAAGAACCACTTATGGCCAATTATCTATGAATACATTCAGACAACTCCAAGGCTGTTTGAGATACTAAAATCATGAATAAGAATTACCATTTTATTAAAAAAAAAAAAAAGAAAATATCTAATCATGGAGCTAGAAAATGTTATATGAGGTATAACACATGCTTAATGACTATTTGAAGAAATTGCCACAATTTGCCAGGAATTATAAGGTTGAAAATTCTTTGAAAAAATCCTTATCCAAATAATTATATTTTAAACTACATATGCACATGAAAGATGAGACACAATCTATCAGCTTTTAATCTAACACAACTCTAATACACTGAATAAAGCCTATATATTTTAATATTGGTTTATGATTGCTCAGATTTACTAAAATAGACTTTCATATCTAACTCAGCTTTATTTTCAGTAAATTTCAGTAATGAGTTATTAGTTGCCACTGTTTAAAAATTAAATAAAATGTGAAAAATTTGCTATCTTTCTACATCATCTACAGCATTAATAGAATACACTATAGCCATGGACAATATTAATCGATTCAAGGTAGGTTAAGAGTATTTTACATTCTGTTGAGTGGGTCTAGAAATCCAGAGTGAATTAATGAGTTCAAATTCTTCATCTTTGGCATGGAATTTGATTCCCTAAATATCATGTTTATTCTTGGAGAAAATGAAGTTTCATTCAGAAGTTCAAATTTATTATGTCAGTATGACAGAAAGATTTTGGGTTTTGTTTCTGCTATGTTTTTAAGCAAATAAGACATTAAGCTGAGCTTCCATTATTCTGTTGCAGAAATAGTTACAGAGTAATAAAAAAACCATAATAGAACATGTAAAAACAAGAGATTGTTCATCCAGCAGCTTCATTGCTGTGTTGTAAAATATTACAGATCTTCATACCAAGGACTTAGAGTGAAAAAATACCAGGAAAGACAAAAGGCCATGCAGCAATGAGACACTGGCCCTTCCCTTTCACAAATACACTCACAGCAGATGCTACAGTGGAAAGGAGGAAAAGCAGCTAGCTGTTTCAGTGGATCACCAGTGACACAGCCTCCAAGAAAGAGAGCAGCAGTCACAGGAAGAGATAACAGAGTTTACTGTAGATTTTTAAAAATAAGTAACTTGGTAGACAGCTGTGATTTTACTCTGATACTACTAGACTGCTAGTAAAATTCCCCTGTGCTCTGCCAGGTACAAGCTGCTGAAGATTATCATTATTATATTTGCTATATCTTCCTAGGTGCAGCTAGGAAAGACAAATTATTCCACTATATTTTCACAGAATGACAGAACAACTCCACTAACTTCTGCCTTTATCAAATTTCAGAGCTGAGCAGACCATGCTTTTATGATCACCATTTCATCAACGAAAGACGTGGACTTACAATTATATGAAAGTAGTTTTTTTCAAATGAACACCATGACAAAACTACATTCTTCCAACATAATGTTCTGAACCTACTCAGTATGCCCATCTTCAGCAGCATAACCTCTAGCACACACCAGGACAGATGTGAGACTGACTGGTATTCTGTTCTCTGCCTGTGTTAACAGAAATACTAATTGCCAGAAACTGCATTTCAATTCACTCTATTGAAATCTGGGACTCAGTCAAGAGGTCTCTGAATAAACTTAAGTGTCCTGACACCAAGAGGCAGTCAGATTAGGTGACATGATAGCCGCATCTGGTTGTAACCTGTGAAAGCTAAGACTTGAGCATTCCCATTAAGCTCTTAGCATTACAAACAAAGGCTTACTTCATATTTAACCTTTTTATGCACTAGAGGAAAACATAAGAACTGCTAAGAATGAATACACATTGCCTAACTTGAGCAACAGCCATCAATAGTCCCAAGCATTTCAGATAATGCTTGGAACTTGCAGTTTTATGTGATGTTGCATCATGCATCACACAACATGTTCCATGAGTTGTGCTGTGAAAAACTGGAGAACAACATCATCTGTAGAATTAGAATTGGCAAACAGCCTGGAAAATTGCTTGCATTTTGTGAAATGGGCAGAACAGAATTAACTTTTACGTTGCTTCAGACACAAGGCTTTTATGTCCCAAACAGACAGACTGATATTCTGTGAAATGTATTACAACTATCAGTTAAACTAACCTAATTCTAACAACTGTCATTTAATTATCTTAATTTGGTTTTTTTTTTTCAAATTAATTATTAAAGTAGCTGTTATTTTAAAATAACTAAAATATCCAAAAGCTGTTAGAAAGACATTGCCTTTATATTTTAAACATTAACACATTATATAGAAATTGGGAATTTTTATTAGGCAAAGCACCAGACAGTGCCAATTACGAAAAATAGTTTGGAGAGCTTTACAGAGAATAAAAATGCCATATGCTACCATTTGCTGTAACTCCTGGTCTAAGGCATTAATAAGTCTTCACTTTGATATCTCACATGCATTTTCTTTCTCTAAGAATAAACACAAGAGCTATTAAATCAAAATCAAGTATCACAGTAAGTCAATATTAAAGAAATCTGCACAGCCACAAAACTGAGTGATTCTGCAGTGTGCTCTAATGTGGACAGAATTTGTATATTAACAGCTTTAATCTTCAGAAGGAGTAAAATGAAGTTTTTCCCATTGGGAATACTTGCAGAAAAGCACTGTCTGAAATATTTTTATTTACTAATTTAATAAAAAGGTTAAAAGGAGGAGTTCTATCATTATTTCACTTTTGTGCAATATACTGTCTAATTTACCTGTACCCTCAATGGTGGTTAGAAAGAGCTTATTAAAAACACCAGTGTTATCAACCTCACATTCAACCATTCTCCTTTTAAGTCAAATAAATAATGTATGCAGGGCATAAATGCCAACAGATGAAGTTTATGGCTTCAGATCAGATTTCACAGCAGCATGAAATTCTAGTATTTCAGTCTTCCATTCCACCATATAGAAAATATTACCCTCTGTGATATTTTCACTGAATGCCTATGAAATGTTAACAAAAGGATTAAATAACTATATTACTCGTATTACTCCTTTTGGTAATCAGTTCTGGTAACGCATTATAAACTGTTTTTCTTACAGCTCTTCAAAGCTAATGTATTGTAATTTTGTCAGTGCCACTTCACAAAAACTTGGAGAATAGCTAAGAAAATCAAGCTTCAGGTGATTGACAAAATCAGGCATTAAGAAAGACAAACACTAGTCTGGTTTTCTGAAGTACTGCAAGAAAGAATTAGAAATTAGTACTGGAGTCAAACTGAAGTTGGAGACTTCAGATTTGAACTGGAATTTCCCAGTGCCCTTCACACAATTACCTGTCACTACTAAAAAGATCCTGTAGAAAATTTGTTTTGTAGAATATCTCACCCTGTTAGTAAATGGATCTGTGAGATTTTAAGAATCATTTTTGTCTCTTACGTTTCTTAAAAGTGTAGGATTGATAACATCTGTTAGCAAGCATCAGTGAAGAAGCAGGAAGGTATAGGTTTCTATTCATGCTAATTTCAGCTTAGGCACACCTCTGAAAAAAAGAGGGAATCAGGCACAACATCTCCAGCCAGGCAAGGGAGAGGATTGTCCCGCTTTGCTCTGCACTTGTATCTTCTATTTCTGAAGGTATCAAAGGAGTTAAGCTTTATTAGGATGCTATATAAAGCTAAAGGCTAAAGATAATGCAAATATTTAGATACACTAAACTAGATAGAGGAGTATAAACTTGTGAGGCAGGCAGCCCATTTACAGGTGGTCTTGAATTCAGGACATCTGTTAGAAGTGATGCCAAGTATCCCTGCAGTGCAAGACAATACAGAGTACGTTCAGTGTAGACTCTCTAACCCAGGGTCTTTATCCTCCCATGTACTTTGAGAAAGGTACACAGAACATGCATTTCAGTTGGTGCAGTGGTGAAAGGCAAACAGAAAAGACACTTCTAAATTCAGTTTGTGGATCAGACACTGACAAGAGATATCCA
Organism: Dasyornis broadbenti; assembly: GCA_013397935.1. Taxonomy (NCBI): domain Eukaryota; kingdom Metazoa; phylum Chordata; class Aves; order Passeriformes; family Dasyornithidae; genus Dasyornis; species Dasyornis broadbenti. The sequence goes on from VZRN01002244.1 coordinate 324,957, forward strand.
TATATACCATCAGATTTGCCACCTCCTAGTAGGAAACAGCTGTGAGTATCAGAGCAAATGAACTTGTTTCTTATCCAACAGTTATATTTTGCATCAACTATTCCACAATTTACTGTGTGTGCAATAAGAAAGACACATGGAGGCTATTTCTCTTTCCAAGTTCCACGCAGAAAGCTCTCTCTTTTAACAGTCTGCTGTTCAGAGATGCCTAAGTCAAATATACCACTTGTCTAACAATATTTATTGCAGAATGCAAATAAATTAGGTTAATTTTTCCTGTTTCCTAAGTCTGCTTTAATTCTTTAGGAAGAAACAGAACATTTTATTGCCAAATAATTCTGAGCCTCAGCAATAACTGCAAGTTCAAATATTGAGACTTGGCAAAACACCATTATCTTTTCAAAACACTCATTTAATAATAATCATGCAATGTTTATAAAGTGGTGAAAAGTGCCTAGATTTTAGTGAAATTCTGTTCCTGCCATAGTTCACAAAATTTCATTAACTCTTTTCTGTGTGAAACATTTCCACACTAGGTCTGACATTGCAGTGATCAAAGATCATTCACATCTAACTCCAGCACTCCAATTGTCCTAAGAAATTAATCAAAGCTACAAACTACTGACCTTACCCTAAACCCATCTGATTGCAGGCCAGTTGGCTTAAGTTTTCTTGCCACTCATCAGCACAAACAAGGTTAGCAGCAGCTGACCTGTGAATGGTCAGGAACATCAAGGAATTCGTGGTTTTAGACAGGGTAACTGGAAAGAAAAAAGGAGGAAAACTTCGATGTTATTTCAAGCAGTTTTATAAATGGCAACCTGAAAACATACACCTACATTCAAGAGTTTTCCAAGTTGCTGGCACTTTTTGTAGTTTTACAGGATAAATAGCTATGCAATTTAAAACCAAGGCAAGTATGGCTATCAGAACCTTCCTGAGATTGAACATCATGAGACGCCAAAGAGCAAAGGCATTTTGAGGGTAAGAATAAGCCTGAATACTACTAATTCACTAGCACAGATTCATATGGGTTGCTGATAACCTTAGATTTCATAGCCTTAATCTAGCTAGATAATCTAGATAGAAAGATTACCACCATTTCTTCTCTTCATCTGTATATAAAAGTTCAGGAACTGCTCTTACCACATGCAAAAAAAGATTGTCAAAATGGCCTTCCAACTCTCAACATCTTAATCTCTCCTCTGTCCACAATACTTTCCAGATTTCACACACTATCTACACATTTTCTTACCATATCACTTTTCTTATATCTTTGCTCTGTGACTTTGCATTTCACACTGACCTTTTGCTTTCTCTTTTGCCCACTTCCTTGTATGCTTTCCCAACCTCACCCCAGTCTTCTCTTTGCTAAAACAGCGAGCACCTCTCCACCACTGTATTCTAAATTAAATCACCAGTGATTACTACAATCACCCAAACACCACTTCAAGGCACCCCACAGCAGAAACTTACCACAGTCCCATTCATCTGAGCTGTCACTGCAGTCTGCCTGCCCATCACACCAGAGCTCACGTGGCACACATTCATGGTTGGCACATTCAAGCTCATTCTCTTCACAAAATGCTGCAAAGACAAAAACATGCTTCTTCCTGAGAAAGACATGATCAATGTGAAATTCACATTGAGATGAAAAAAATGAGGAGGAGGGTGAAGGTAGGCACAGATCAGATTTACGGCACAAGGAAGTGAGACAGATCTGCAACAAAATTCAGCATGGATGTCACTGAGGCAGAAGGTGGTTGCTGCCATGCAGTGACAGAGAGCATCACAATGCCAGGGAAAGGAAGAGTGTCTGGAAATGCAAGATCTGTGATTACTTAGTATCATTTGTGGTTCTGTCCCACGAAACCTGTCTGAGCCCCTTAGAAGCTATAATTGAAAATACTATTCCTTGCTTTTTAGCCAACTGATCCAAATTTGTTCAATTCTTTGTGGTTTCTGAAAAAAAATATTTTACTACAATGACTATCAATTTCCTCTCATCCACAGCAATTATATATTAATTTTCAGGTTTGCCTTTGCTTTTGAAAAATTATATAATTATTTTTATCATCACTTTAGAGGTGTAGAGCTGTACTGATAGACATATTTCAGTTTACAGCTGGCTGCCAACTGGCATCTTTACATATGGATTTCCAGAGTCCGTTCAGTATGGCAGCTACAAGAGCTTCCATTTGCAAATGACTTTTAGCTTTTCCCCAAAAACCTCCCTTGCAAAAGGCAGGTGTGTACCAGTACAGTGCCTTCCGGACTAACACACTTCCAGCTTCTATAAACCCCATTATTAGAGAATTCTGAAACCTGAGGGAAGACAGAGAGGGAGCAAATGCATGGAAGGGAGCTGCATTCAGCTGTGCCTACATTTGGTTGATGTACAGAATTTATACTACCATACAGTCCAAGCATTTATTTGCAACACCAGTACAAAACCCATACAGATAGAGCAGGCAGTGCTGCCTACCCCTGATCTTTCTGGCTCTGGAATAAAGTATGCAAAACCAGAAAAATCTGTTTTACTACACCTTTCAGAGCGAGACTAATTCAAAAACTGGAAGCCCTCAACTGGGAAAACTTTGCTGCCTCTTTAGAATATTCAAGCCCCACCTCAAAAGCAGAGAGGAAATATGCTCTGGTGATAATAAACTAGCTTAACCTTAGCCCTTTGGTAATCTTTTCTCTGCCACGATCTTAATGTGTGATCACAAGTAAATCACTTTAATACCACCTCCACTTTTTAGATTAGAGCAAACAGCTTGGAAGTTAAATGGTATAATCTTTACAAGGAAAAGCAGATTAAGAAATGTTTTGTGAGCTTCAGCTTCCCAAAGCCAAGCAAAGCTTGATCTAGCAATATATGCAGGCTGCTGTTCATTTCGGCAAACATATTCACAGGCTTCACTTAGCACACAAAATGTGCCTACCATCCGCTTACTACCAACAGAACTCCAGAGACTCAGGAGCAACTTCTTTTAAATCATGAAATTATATCCTAACATCCAGGCAAAAATGACAAAATACCAGGTTTACCTAGAGAATGAAAACTTTCAGTTTTCAACCAACTTTACCAATTAATGACCCCTTCTTTTTTGTGCGGACTGTCTCCCAGTATGTCTTTTCTATTTCCTTGTCTCGGGAACATGCCCGCACACCAGGTTCTCTCAAGAGAAGAGAATTCAGAGAACCACTAATATATTTATGAAAGTGAAGCTAACATCTCATGGCATTCACTTCCAGCTTCGTATGCAGGGTGGGAGCCTGCAAAGCAACTACTGTTTGTAGATATTCCACCACTCCCCATCCCCTTCATCAGATGGAAACAGTGGAAACAGAACTGAGGGCAGTCCCAGCAGGGGACCAGGGGCCTACTGCACACTGCCAGCACTTTGAGCAGACTTACACTATGCACATGGACAGTATGCCCATGCCATCAGTGCATCATAACAAGTTTTGTATCTTGATGGTTATCACAGTTTCGACTGTAGCAGAAATCTGTGGAGCCAAGTAGGGAGACAGAATCTGAGAAATGTCAATCAGAAAAGAAACCAAACAAAGAAGGGAGACATATTAAATTTACCATAAAACAGGTCAGGAGGAAAATCAAGTAGAAATCAAGGTGAAAAAGAGCAGTGGGCAGCTATGCCAGTAGGGAATGAAGTTGAAGAAACTTGGGAAAAGAAGTCAAAAAATCTACAAGGAATAAAGAAAAGAAGTACAAAAACACAAGAACAAGGAGGGAGAAAAAGGAAAAAAAAATGAAGTGACCAAACAGACAGCAATAATCCAAGGATGTGAGCAACAAAGGACAGAAGATGAGGAAAGAGAGAAATTGGTGCCACAGAAAAACCAAAAAGGAAACTGAGGGAATGACTAAGTCTTTCTGCCTATAGAAAACATAAAGCATTTTTACTATCATTTATTTTGCATGCCAACACTCCAAAAATGCTATCAGCCTTTTAAGGGAGTAACAAACTGCATGAGTCCTTACAGCAATTCTTTTCATCCATCATGTCAGGGCAGTCTGGGAAACCATCACAAATCATAGTGTGTTTGATGCACAGCTTCTTCAAAGGACACTCCCAAAGACCCCTTTCTCTACAACCTGGAGGCAGAGAACCACAGTTATGAAATATGGGCATGCAATATCAAATCAACTGCTTTCTTCCTTGAAAGTCCTGAAACACACAAAATATTTTCACTTACAACATACCAAGAATAGTTACTAATGAAGAAGTTGAAATAAGATTGGCACAGTGCACATTTGATAAATGGGTATAGATATTATAACACTTCATAATACTTCAATGCCTTTTAAATAATAATTGTATTGTGCTACACACACCTGTAACTAATGGTTTAGGCATTAGCTCAATTAACTCAAAATACACCACTATTCTTGAAATACATTTACTGCTAATATAAGAACTTTTCTGATCCTGAAGTCTGTAGAAATTCCTTGGTCTTTCAAAAGGAAATCCTATAAAAACATGGAATCTCCATGAAACAGTGTAGAAAGACATACTTTTTTACCTGGCAATGCTGATACAGAATCTAACGCAGAATTACAGTGGAAGGTAGAAAGGGAAGAAATACGTACAAAATTATGTCAAAGTGCTTTGACAGTAAAACTCCTGTTGGTCAGATAGAATAAATTAAGAATAGCCCAAGCTAGTTTTTAGAAAAGAGTTTTCTCTTGTTTTATTCCACTTTTTATTTCTGTCAATTAATAAAGTATTTCATTGTGATACCAGTTTAAATACTTTGACATACTAATGTCCTGCATGTCTGACACTCTGGTTTTATAGGAAGCCATAAAAATGACGTGTTGTCATGACTAAACCAGATTACTTGATTGCCTTGTTTGGCCTGTTCTATAGATGATACTTTTCATTTTAATCTAAGTGCAAATTCAAGTGATAGCCCTGATGTTCATATATGCAAAAAGTTCAGGTATAAATTTACAAACAGCATTTAAAGCAGCATCTCTCTTTGCCTGAACCTGGAACTAAGAAAGCACATTAGCAGTAGGTTACTAAGCAAATATACTGTTTCCAAGAAGTTTTAATTCAAAAGTACGTATTTTACAAATATGAACCAGAGAATTTCTACTACATTACTGGGAAAGGTATTCAGGTTTCAACTGCACCTGGATGTGTGGAGTGCTTGATTTTGTTTAGATTTGAAAAACCATGTAAATAAATGTAAAAGCATAGAGACATAAACAGCCTTAACCCTTGAAACTAATTCCTCAGGATCAAAGAACTTGCTTGGGTATCACCACTTTCCAGGTCTCCTTCTTGACAATATTTGTGATAACTATTAATGAAAAATTCATTGAAACTAAACAAAATCTCTACTTTTACATAGATCAAGGAATGTCATGTTAGGAGCTTGATATGAATATAAAATAAAGAAAGCTTAAATCTCCCACAATTTATGAACCTTGCAATTTTTTAGCAGAGTGTTTACAATTCATTAAATACGTTTGCCTTTCCTCTTCATCACACATTAGTGTTACACTGTGAAGTGTATCATGACTCTCCAAAACTCATCACATAGACAAATAAAGAGACAATTCCGTAAGAAAAATTCACTACTTGCTGAATTCAATGTTCAAATACACTGTTTTGTTAGTAGAGACCATCTACCATTTGTAGTATTTATATTTCATCTCTAGTTACTTTTGTGATGTGCATTTTTAATTCAATGAAAGGGAAGTGAACACGGAGATAGGAAAACTTGTTTATATGTACATTACCCCCATATCAAAAATACATTTTGACAAGAGATATGGTTTCATATATGATCTTACCTTCATCCTTCTTCATAATATGAAGGAAGTTACCATTTGTTATTCAAATATACATTTCCCATGCAATTATCATTAAATCATTAATGTTAATACCATCACATTTTTCTCTCATTTAAAATACTACAGGCCAGGAGTTAGAATGCAGAAAATAGTGAAAGACAGTATTGGTTTTGAATGTAATGTCCTCAATTTCTTTAGTAGGTGTAGGACCCTCTTCTGCTCCCTGCCAGAGGCGCTGTTCAGCAGCCAGCAAGTTAATACAATCAATTACAACCAACTATATTTAATATCACAGAACGTGATGACATCATTAATAATATTTTTTGGAAATTACCTTCTCTACACTTTACTGCACTCAGAAATCTCATTTCCAGTAATCTCAGTCAAAGTTTCTCCCCAAATCCTAGTCTAAGTGGCACGAAAGTCTTAGGATTTCCCTGCAATTGCATGGGTGAGATTTCCTCTCACAAAGACCACATGAAAGTGTGACAGGGATTCCTGACAGAAGGAGACAATGGGTGCTGAATACAGCTCTATTCTGCATGGGTAGAGTATACCTTAGCCCCTTTGGACTGTTCCAGCTTACATTTTTTGGCCAGAGTAGTTTAAGCATAAGAAAGCTGTATCTAATTTTTTTCAGTCTCCTTCTCCCTGCACTGTGAAATTGTTCCATGTCTATCATTTAAAGCACTTCAGATACAAGGGTTTCAAATTAAACATTCTGTGTTTATAACATTTAATGCTATAAAACCAATTGCAAAGGATAAAACCAATAAAATTTGAGCTAGCCATTTCGACATGGAAAGATCATCAAGTTTTCATTTTGTCCTGCTCATGCAGAATATGAGTAAGTCAAAGACAGTTACTTCTGGAGCACTACAAGGACTTTTTGTTCTTCAGTAACAGTATTAGCCTGGACAATGTAATGTCACACTGACAGCAGTAATTTCCTAGCTGATACAGTCTTCCATATTTATAGAAACTGATAAGAATTCTGCTGATTGCTTGTGACATTCTGTCTAGACTTTGGAGAAAGAGAGATCCACTCGAGAAAAGAATGTTACATATTAGAACAATATTTCATATGTTAATGTCTAGGAGAATAAAATTATCCTAAAAGACACATAACAATTATTTTTCTAAGGAGTTCAAAATTGGTGGCAACAAATAATATTTGGCAGGGAGGACAGTTGAGACAATTGATTCAAAAGTAAAGAGATGTAAGACTCTGAAAAGGGTTCCTGTGATCATCAGCTCCGACTTTCCTTTATAATCCAAATAAGAGAGTCACCTAGTATTAAATCGTATTTCAGAGAGCATACCCCTTTTTTCCTTTCTTTCTCTTTTACAGGGATGGGGGAAGGGGCAGAAAGAAAGAAAGAGAAGAGAGAATACAAGCATGATCTGGAAACTCACAGAGACTGAAAATACATAACATATTAGTGATAAATAACCCTTTGGTTACTGTAAGCATTAAAACAATCTGTTTTTTAAAAAGCAGCATTTTATAGGGTTGCCAAGCTTGAATTTTAGCCTAGCTTTAGCTTTCTGGTGTTGGATTTTATTTTATTTTAGTGTCTCTGTGGAGCAATTCTCTTATTGACACAGTTTTGTTGCTCACATAAACTCTGCTTCCCTCTTAACCTGTTCTCAATTAAAAAAAACAAACAGGTTATGCACCGTAGCCCTACTCTGCTGGAATATTTTCCAATCCTTTGATCATGCACACCTCTTCTCTAAATCCTTAGAGATGTATAATTATTCTCGTTGTCCCTAGGGATGCCAGGTCTGCATGCAGACCTCCCTGAAGGCTACACCTTAGTCAGCTAAGAAATATTTAGAACTCCCTTCTCCCTCTGAAAACTCTCCTGCCAGTGTGTACAAGGATATATAACCATGACCAAGAGATTTCTTGATTATTCTCAAGCTCAATACATCCCCTTAAATTAAAAGTCAAATGCATCTATATTAAAAGTAAACTCAGAAACATATTGGAGAACAAACTTTGTAGGTTTATCTTGTACTTGTAACTTGAGGTTGATCAATCTGAAAAAACATGCAGGATCCACTTCAGCAACACAATACATCATAATGACATCTTTTGTCTATACATCATAACGAGAATATTATAATGCATGAATTTAAAACTACACTTATAGATTCAAGATTTAATCTGCCAGGGAGTTATGTTTTAGCTTAGTAAAACCCTCAGCAATATCAAAAATACTAAATTTGCAGAATTTTTTTAGCTTGATTACTTAATGAATATTCAAACATCCCAGAGTATGGTTATCAGAATCTAAAAGATCAATTATCATAAATTGTCTTCGTTTTGATTAAGGATTCCTGCTATAGTATTTTTTTTAATACTATAATATACTGTCTTAAAAAAATCCCAACACTTTCCAACATATTTTTACAAATATCCTCTGAACTGTCATGCTACAATTCAAGTAGCTGAATGAAAGATAAAGCTCATTTTCTAATGCTGCAGCTACCCTCCATTCCAACTCATTGAATTTATTTACCACAGCTGTCCTCATCACTGTCATCCTCACAGTCAGCTTGACCATCACATCTTCGGGATGCCAGGACACACCTCCCAGAACGGCACTTGAAGTGACTGGGTGAGCATTCTGTCAATGACAAGGAACAGGGAGAAACAGGACTCCATAACAGGCAAGCTTAATCATGACATGGGCATTTACTCATCACCAGGGCTGTTTCAGAAGGGTAAATGACACAGATAGAAAACTCATGTGACTGGAGCTGTGTATCAGGCTAGACTCTTAATAATTGCACTTTTGTGGGCATGTGGTAGAGCAATATTTTCCAGAGCTCTCCCTCACATGCTGCCCTCTGTCAAATTTCATTGCTTTACTGGATCACTGGCATACAATGTTTAGACTGTGGGTATGAATTTCCTAGCTACTCTTCTCACCATTTTGGTGTTGTGTGTTACATTGAAATGAGTATAAGAACTCCCCAGGATAAAAAGAAAAAAAAGAGATTGACAATTATGTATCTATATGAACTAATAAAACCACCTATAAATGTCTACTAATGAACCCTTTCATTGTTTCTGCCTCATCTTACAGTATGATTTTGGGACAAAGGAGTGGTGCAGAGTTGGCAGATCTCTAAGGAGCTCTTCCATTGAACACAATAGCCAGCAATCCCCAGGAGTAGGAAATCCAGCAAAGAAGCCAAGAGACTGAGTAGGGAAACTCAGTCTGGAATAATTTCCACAGTTCAAATATTGTAATTTAAAGAGGAGGTATGAAAAAACAAAACCCAGTGACTTTGGGAACCCATTTAAATCTTTTTTTTTCTTCTGTTACATGTATAGGAGGTACCTTCTACATCTTCGTCTGGTGTTAGACAAGTTTGGTTGTCGGAGTTCTCATCTGGAAACTGAGTGCAGTCTGTATCTTCTGGCCACTGCAGACCTACAATCCCAAGCACAGCCTCACAGCGCTCCTTAGACTGTACACATAATGTCCTGAGGAGACAAAGCAGAATTGCACGAAGTAACTGAATGAACGCCTTAGAAATTCCCAGACACTAGAAGCTAGTAATCCTTGCCAAAGTTAAAATTGAAGGTCAAGAAAAAAATTCAATTAAACAGATTTTTTAATATGAAAAATACATATATCAAAGAATGTCACTGTTGAAACATTATTTTAAGCTACTGTTATGCAGTTATGTTACACTTAGTTATGTTATAGTTATATTATAAATAGGTTAATAATAACCAAATATAACTGCTTACAAACATGCTCTCCTGTGTAAGAGATGGCAGAGAACATTTTCCAAGAAGCACTAACTGCTCTCCTTCAGGGAAAAAAAACCAAACACATTTTGTACTTGTGAAATCCTGCCTCTTCTGATGACACTACCTCAGAAACCATGTGGTTTCAGAGGGACAAAATATTTAAACCTGCAAACAAAACAATGAAGAACTCTCCAGGGAGTTGAATAAAATTACAGCTTTATGAAAAGCAAAGCACAGATAACCCAGTCTTGCAGCTGTTGTCAGTTAGAGCAACAGATGCTTGTATCATATCTGGAAAAGGCGTGAATATAGTCCTCCTGCAGCGTTATTTTTTTTAACCATATAAAAGATGGGACTCACTATGCAAAATTCATTCAATCCATTGAGATGAATATCCTGTCTCTCAAAATACCTACTGTTAAATGCTTCAAAATTACAAAGAGAAAATGTATAATGGAAAAATCCCCTAATGTTTTAAACTTTTAGCCACTACTTTTGCCTGGAATCCTAGCTGATGTACTGTTCGATACAATAGTCTTGTCTTCTATCTGTGGTACCTTGAATCTCTGCTTGTTTCAACTGTCTCCCTCTCTTTTTTTTTTTTTTTTTTCTGTCTTTTTTATGCAGTATTAACTAGGCACTACGGAATTAGGAAGCTCAACATCTTTTTCATCTCATCCCCCAAAAAGAAAATTGAATCATACTTAACAGATATTTGTCTAAGTGGTTTTGAAAAACTCTTCATTTAGCAAGATTTCATATACTTCCTTATCACAGGAAGTATACATATTAAGTACAGAATTATAATTCATATACTTCTCATACAGAGATATCTACTCTATTCCTTATAGCTGACCTATGGCTCTCCTGACGTACTTTCAATCTATTGCTTCATGGTTTAACCTAAGAGACTATGGTGAACAATTTATTTATTTTCTCACAGAAGCTCAATTTTACCTATTTGAAGATTATGATATTACACTACATCTTTTCTTGTTTCCAGACTCAGCAACTCATTGCACATTTCAGATCATATCTCCTATATCTGTGACGACTTGGACTTTCTTCTACCATTTCAAAGAAAATTATACTTTGTTCTATAGGTTGAAAAATATTCAACCATAGGATCCCATCCTTTTTTAAAATTTTTGATTTCCTTTGTATGACTTTTAACTTGCCTTTATTTAATTTGATTAATATAAATATTTCTTCTAGAAAGAGCCATCCCTTTCATGGAAGAGACACTCCTTTCATGAAAGGCATTTTATTCCACACATTTTCAGATCTTTTGACTTATGGAACTTTATTTTCCTGCAATTAGCTTTGGAAAATGTTGTGACCAAAACCAACAAAACAAAGCCATATGGGATGAATTATTTTTTGCTCTTTTGAGAAAATAATACATTATTAATATTTACAAATTTTATTTTGTTTTGAGGAATTACATGAGTTTTTTTCCACACCAAACAATTCACCACTGAGTTGAGTAACCACAAGTGGACTGACATCAGTCCCTAACTGCAACATTGACCACGTTACAGTTAGAGACTCTTTCATTAGATACTCCTAGTATCAAAAGCATTGACTGACACCACTTTATGACCTCAGATTCCTGAATGCCAGAATTTTCATTTTCCAATGGCAAAAACCAAAACCCACAACAAAAACATGATCATATAGCAGAGATATCTAAGCCATTTCTGTTCTGTGTTCTCGGCACACTCAGATCTTTGGTCAAAGCTGACCTTTTCCAAGGTATTACATTTGGTTGTCTGTCTGTGGTCAAAGAATTATAATCTGTTTAATCTTCAAAGTAGGCCTGGACTAATATTATCAACATATTATCAGAGATGAAGATAATGTTCAGAAATTGAAAACATACTTGATAGATCATGAATGTTATAAATAACAATAAGTTCAGTTCTTTCCTAAAAATCTCTTTACCTGTGTTCTTTACCTTGAATAAAACTTTATGAAGACTGTTATAGTTAAAAAATAAAGTATAACAGCTGACCTAACATAAAGACAACAAAAAGCCTTGCAAAGCATGAACAGTTGTTTTATACAGGGGGAGTAGAATTAAAGTAATTTAGTTATACCGCTTAGAATGAAAAAAGAGATCCATGTGCCTGTATTAAAAAAAAATCTAATGCATCTCTGATAAGTTTATATTAAAACAGATCCAGAATTATAATGTGTAAATTCATGGTTGGAAAGTACACTTTGACTTAAAAATCATAACACTGTAAAACTACATTAGCTGAACTCAGTTTCACATTTACAGGAAAAGACAGGTAAAACAATACATACATCCTGTTAAGTTCAACTAACCACTATTTAAACAAGAGGGCAGTTATTTTGGAAGTCAGCAGCAGATTCTCAGAAAATAATTTCTGTGCTGACAACGTAACATTTTGTCTTCTTGGATCCTCCAATTGTAAAGTAAATTTTTATTTATATTGACATATCAAATTTATTTAGTTTTTATTGGTATGAGGTTATTTTTGTTTTCATTTCTAAAACATTTTTAGATTCCTACATTATATGTGTATCTGAAATTCTTCCTAAAATTTTATTGTTAAGAAAATACTACAGATCTAGTGGGACTCTCAAAGGTATCCCTCCCAGACAAAAGCACTATTTATGATCTAACATAAGAGTGAAACCTGAAAACTATTATAAAAGTAGAGCTTTGAATCCTACAGTTTGAAATTTTATGTTGTATATTCAACTTAGTCTAAATTTGATGTTACCCTGCTTTGAGCAGGAAGTTGGACCAGACGACTTCCAGGAGTTGCTATCAAATTAAATTGTTCTACACTTTCTGTAAGTTCCTCTTCATCTGTATAATACTTTAAATTTGAAGATTATTCAGCTGTATCATGATACTCCCTAAAATCTCTTAGCTAGGTGTGACAGTAAAGTGTGTATCATTTATGTGCCTCTACATTAGAATTAGTCCAGTTCTTATTATACTGCATTCTTAAAAAAAAAAAAAAAGCAGCTTGATTTTCAAACTAGCAAGCCTGACACCAAGCTTACACAAACCCCTCTGTAACTTCCCAGCTATCCTGTATGCAATATTTTCTTTCCCATTAGGTTCCTACATAAGAATTTAACAGCATAGTCATAAACTTCCTTGTGGTTCACTCTTACCTTGCACTAAGAAGCACATCACTAGACAAAGAAATATTATCTATTTGTCAACAATATCACATGGTAAGAAACTTTAGAATGTGTACTGCAATTTTCAAGGCACTTTTCTTTCAATACAGAAGATGTTAATTGATCAATACTGTCAAGGTAGGCCCAACAAAAGAGGCAGAAACACAGAATAAGAAGGCTCTAGCAGCCAGAAGTTCAAAGAGCTCTGCCTGTTGATCAAGTTTATTAGCTCTCCTAACCTGCAACAATTGCCGCTAACAAAGCCATGAGATCTACAGGACACAGTCTCTTTCGAACAAATACAGGTGTAACTTTAAAAAGCACAGTGATGTTACTTGATGAGAATAGTAGAATAACTAATCTGGCAAGTAGAAAACCTAAGTTAGCCTGTATTTCAGAAGGATGTGGCACTCCTAATTTAGAAAGGTAAACATTCATTAAAGTCTCAGGGGTTTTTGAGCATTTGGGCAGGGCTTTGCATCAAGTAATGTACTAATGCATGGAACTATTACAAAATGCTAATGTTCCGAATTAAATTAATTGATTGTATGTTTAAACACCCTTTATAGAAGTGCAATTCTAATCAAACACACAGAAATGAAAAATACTTCATATAAAGCTCACAGCATCCCTCTTGTCAGCTTGCTCAACAGTGGAGCGAGCAGATTCACAGTGCGCTGGGTGAAAAACTGGCTGAAGGGTCCTGGCAAATAGAGCTACATCTGGCTGGTGACAGGTCACCTGTGCTGTTCCTCTGGGTTCAATACAGGGCCTGTCCTGTTCAGGACATTTGTCAATGGCCTGGATGCAGCAGTTTAGTGCATCATTAGCAAGTTTGCTGATTAGACAAAACAAAGATGGTATTGACTCTCAAGGGACAAGAGGCCTTTGCATTGGGCAATCATCAAGAGCATGAAATTCAACACGAACAAATGCCTGATTCTGCACTTAGGATGGAGTAGCACCAGGCACAAATTGGAGAGAAGCCCTGCAGAGAGGGACCTGGGCATGCTGGTCAGTAGTAGCCTTTTGCTATGGAATTTCAAAACAAAATTTTTGGGATTTTCAATGAAAGCATAAAATTGGGAAAAACTACTATGACACACAAAGTTAAGAATTAAATGAAATACGGTGTAGTATAGTACCTGCAAGGTGGGATCCGCTGATTTGTATGGGGGTCACATTTTGGTACTAAGATTGTGCAGGCAAAAAACATCAGGTACTTGTAGCAGTTGGTCTGAACCAGAGCTGGGAAAAGGGAAGACTCCCAGCTGATAGAGGCTTCCTTCTGTGTCCTGTGGCCCAGGTAGTTTGGGTAATAGGTATAGTTGTAAGGCAAGTTCATACAAAGTTCCAGAGTAATTGGTTCACACTGACCTTTCACAGAAAGAAAACAAACAGAACCACAAATGGTGTAAGATTAAATACAGAAGAAATAACTACATACATATTTAATGAATTTATCAGTCAGGGGATATCCTCTCAGCCTTGAGAAACTACAAGTTCTAGAGCCAGAGATCCCTTATATGCCTATTCATACCAGTAAAGGTGGGTTTGAATTCTGCCTACCTCATAACCCATTAACAGACTTTTATTTCCTTATTAATATTCATTAACTTCCTGAGCAACATCTTAACTTTGCAATGGTACAATAAATCATCCTTTAAAAACAGATTTGTTTCAAATCAAGATTCTGATGATTTTCAAGAGCTCCTGTACAGTACAGCAACACACTTCCCAGTGGTGTACTTACCATGGCTACCATAACACACCTCACATTGACAGGGTAATTGCCAAAATTAAGAAGACAAGAATCATTGGATACTTTGGGTTGGAAAGGATCTCAGGAGGTCTCTACTCCAATGCCCTGATCAAAGCTTGGTCAGGTCTGAGAACAGAGACAGAGAGGACAGAGACTGCACAATTTCTCTGTATAGAAAACAGAAGCCAGGATTTGCTTTTAAATTTTTTTTTTTTTTTGCTTACCAAGATCTGAAGGAGGAATAGGGCCTATTAGGTTACGTATTGCTCAACCATTGACATTCTACATGTCAATGTAGAGACAATCTACATGCAAATAATTTAATTTGTTTCAGGCATAACTAATACTAAAAGAGAATGATAAATAAAGACAAAACAGAGGCAACAGCTATAATTCCAAATTATTATAGATATTATACTACATACAAAAATTGTCCAACTTTTTGGGGTTTATCACAACAAATTTTGAACTAGCCAATTATTTTGGATTTTAAAAATTGTATAGCTTTTTATTTCTTCTCAAATTGGTATTCAGAAATATTTATTTTTCAATTTTCCACCATAGAAAACTACAGAAAGATTTTCACTTCAATTCAGACTGAAATTCAACTTTCTATTTAGCAATGAGATGATTGTGAAATTATTTAAACTTATTGCTCTGGACTTATGAGAAAGTTTTCCATTAAAAAGTGTACTATGCAAAAGTAAAAATAAATACATGTATTTGTCTATTCTGGGAGAACATATACCTTAACATGATTAATATTGTCTTCTAGCCAGTTACTAGCATCAGTTGCTTCTATAGTGTGGCAATTGTGCCATCCCATAGCTGTATCCTTGAGAGGAAGTTGAAAGATCCAACAATCAATTATTCAGCTGATCAGCAGAACTGGGCACTCTTTCTTGGTCTGGCATTCGTTGTTATAACTTCTTTTACTATTTACCTCTAATCTGATGATCACAAAGGTTATTTTAGATCCAGCTTTTCCTCACTACTAAATCCTGGCATACTACTAATACTGAACTATTTCTGTCCTCTCAAACAACTTAGTCACATCTTTGGGGTATATGAGGTTCAATGACTTTAACTATTCACCTTCCCTTACTGCCATTTCCTTTTCTTCATGATGAACCATTCCTTGTCCTTCCACACTCTTGCCTGAGATGCCCAGATCAGTTTGGGCTCATCTTTTGATTTTGGCCAGTAAACATCTTTTTTTGATGTGTACAGAATATTACATGTACATCAGTATTTCATGATGAACACAAAAGCACATCTTAGGTGTTTGTATAACATAACATTATTCAAGATTAAAGGGTTGAAGTGCACGTAGACCATTTGTCGTGGTTTAGCTTGGCCCAGGTTTTTCTAGTGGGGGGGGACCACAAAGATGGCTCCTCTGTGAAGCTTCTCGAAGCCTTCACCATGTCCAGCTCTGAGGTGATGGACATGCTGCTGGCCAAGCCCGGGCCAATTAGAGATGTTGGTTACGCCTCTGTGAAAAACATATTTAAGACGAAACCAAAACAATGGGTGCACGCACTTTTCCTTAGCCAGAGGAGGAGGAGTAGGTGAGAGTATGTGAGGGAAAACAACATGGAGAGACCAAGGTCAGTGGAGAAGGAGGGGGAGGGGGAGCTCCAGGCGCCGGAGCTCTGCAGCCTCTGCAGGCCGTGGTGAGGCCCATGGTGAAGCAGGGGGTGCCCCTGCAGCCCATGGGGGCCCACGGGAAATGCTGAGATCCACTCGCCCCAAAGCAAGTGGATACCCTGAAAGTGGCCGTGGTCCAGAGGGAGTCCTAGTGGAGAAA
>VZRN01002244.1:341388-397276 GCA_013397935.1 Dasyornis broadbenti
TTTGGGGAGACTGCTTGCCTGTGTGGGGACCAGCGTCACTGTAGCAGTGTCGGGCGGGCTGCCGACGGTGAGACCCATGGCTATGCAGAGGAAAAGAACCTCTCCCCGGGCAGGGGAAGAAGATCTGGGTGATGAACTGACCTAACCCTCCCCCCATACCTTGTTCCCTTGTGCAGCTGCTGGGAAAGAGGGAGGGGGGTGAGCGAAGAAACGGTGGCCTTGAAGGGTTTATTTTACCTCTCATTTACTCCTCTGACTCTGTTAGTAATAAATTAGATCACTTTGCAACCTAAGTTAGTCCTGTTTTGCCTATTCTAAGTGCGTCTTCTCCCGGGCTTCCTTATCTCAACTCATAAGCCCTGGGTGTGGGTGTGTTCATTTGGGGGTACCTGGCATTTGGCCGGGCTCAAACCATGACACCATTCTCTTTTATTATACTTCATATTTATAGGGGTTTAAGTGAATTCTGGCAGAAAATCAAATCCACTGAAATATCACTGGAGGATAGCTCTTTACATGTTTTCAATATGATTACAATTTTCACCCTGTGTTTAGAAAGCTTCTATTACGTTATGCATAAAAGTCTCATTGTAGATTTGAAAACAATAACTTTACTCTCACACACAATTCCCAAAAATCCAGAGAATAACAAACAGAATATATGCTCCAGGGGAACATCTGATTCATTTTAAGCAACCCAAATGTTAGTCTTTCCCTTGAGTCTGTCCTAAATTTTAAGAGAGCCTGCTACTCCCTTATTTATAATACATGTGAGTAAAACCTGATGAGTGGGGAACAAGGAATAAAATTCATTGCACCTTTTGTCCTAAATTATAAAAAAACAACCAAACCAAAAAGAAAAACCCAAGCCAACCAAAAACCCCATAAACCAAGACACTACCACATAGACTATGCCCTGATTTAACATCTTCCTGTGTTTATTATTAATTTGCTCTATCCATTGGAATCTCTATAACCAGTCTGTGCAATCTGTATCCAGTCACACTAGCAGAAAAAAAGTGCTCATAGTCAGAGCTTCATAATGCTCCTGTGTTTTATTTTGAGCCAATTGCCTCTGATCCTGTCATTGAGCCCTGTCTTCTCTACACTCTCCCTTCAGATATCCATTCTGTTGTCCTAAAAATGCTGTGAATATATTATAATGCCAGCCTAAACTGATCTGAGAGTATCACCTATGGAGAACACCCATTGTAGTCAATATTGGGAAATATGGCCTACGCTTTGGAATTTTTCAACCATATAGTTATGTGGGCCAAAAAATACTGCTTAGTCAAAAATGAAAATTTCCATGAGAATTCTCATTTCTTGCCAGAGATAAAACAACTCTGGTCAAAATATGAAGAACAAAAATAACAAGAAAAAAAGAAATAGTACTTCCAGATGTTATGCAAGAAAAATGTCCCCCAAATGATCTTGCTGTTCCATTGTGTATAAACAATTAAATATTCACTGAACCAGAAAGGGAGAAAGAGGGGGAAGATTGTGTGTTACTCCTGCTAAGAGCTACAGTTGTCCATAATATGTCAAGGAAACATCTTCACTAAAAAGCTCTTGGGTTTCTCATGATATGGCATAGAAACATTACTTTAGAATTCATATATTATATGTCAGAAATCATAGAATCATAGAATCATAGAATCATAGAATCATAGAATCATAGAATCATAGAATGGTTTGGGTTGGAAGGAGCCTTGAACATCATCTTTAAGGGGATATGTTATTGCTCTTAGCAGTTAATGGGAAGGTGTAAATCAGATGGAACCAGACTCTTTGAAGGGTGCAGGGGTAGGATGAGAGGCAAAAGACATGAGCTGTTACACAGAGAATTCCAATTATTTATATGGAAAACAGGTTTTTACAACAAAACACTAAAACACACTTAAACACTAAAACACATCTCTCAGAGAGACTGTGGAATCTCTGTCCCTAAGGACAGAGCTGCTCAGCTGCACAAGGTAACGGGTGACGTAACTTGGCACTGATTTGATCAGGAGTTTGGGCTTGTTGACTGAAGGTGTAACCTAACTTCCTTCTAATGCTAAACATGGTACATAAGATTATTCCTTTACAAAAACTTAGGTAAAGCATTGATAGAAGCACATGCAAAGCATTTATGCTTTTTAAAGTATCTTATAGCTTGACTTTAGCAGCATTTAAAGGCCCCAGCATGAGTGATATCTGTCTCAAACACTTGAAGGTGATAGTCACAACTCTAGAGAGAATATGGAATTTGGACTAGTTGACCTCCCCACGTCCATTCCATTCTAAATGGAATAATACTATCCACACAAGCTCCCAGAGAGTATCAAACCACACCTTGCAGAGATAACTGCAGCACAAAGCAATTGCATATGAATTGTGTAGAAATAGTCTGTAAGTGAAGCCAAGCCTGCCCATGTGTCAAGGTGACCTGAACTGATGTGACTGTATTAGCACAACACTCAGTTTTAATTAATTCTGAGTAATTTTTAATACAGTTCTGTCCCATTTTCGAAACATAGACAAATATTTTTCTACTGATTACCTGTTCATGTTGCTGCATTGCACAAGTGAGAAAAACAGCTATTTAAAAACAAGCGCACAATCAGTACAAGAACCTTGCATGGAGTGGTATAGTACAGCACATAGATATGAGGATACACAGAGCTGAACATCCTGATCCTCTACAGTACGTATTTGTCAGACGAATAATTAGTGTTTCCAGTTCAAATATTATTTTTTCATAAAGGTCTAAAAGTTCTCCTGACTACTAAATACAGTAACATGGGGGTTTTATATTTTGAAAATAAATCAGTGTCTTCTGCTTTACACTTACATTATGCTGTTTACTTTACATAACACTGAATGTCATTAAATGCTAAGAAAAAGTGCAACAGTAAACATCCATGAAGAAAGTATAAGAAATTCACAGAAGAAAAAATTAAAATACTCCAAGATGTTATAAATCCTAGTACATCAATAATCAAGAGTTTTGATGACACATTTGTTTCAACATTGCCCTTTTCAAAGCTTAGTCATTAGACATGTGCATTAGCTATAAAATTAAAATATCACTTACTGTGTCTTACCCTAAATCCTATTATAATCTAAAACACCCTAAAACAGTGACAGTATGAACCATGTGACCTACTTACTGCAGTTTGCCTGGCTGTTTCTCATCTCGCAGAGAGAAGTTCCACAGGGATCAGGGCAAGAAGAGCACCTCTGGTCTCCCTCCTGACAGAGAGTTTGATCTGAGGGAAATAGAAATGTATTTTTCAAATTATTTACCAGATTAACAAAAATGACTGGAGTGTAATGAGAAAGTACAGTGCTTACATAAAAATTAAGTAATTTCCCTTACATAGTAAGTACCCAACAGCATTTCAAGTGCAATAAGAATGTCCTGTAAGGAAGAAAAGTGTGTGACACTGTCCAGATCTCATTTTTCTTATCCCTGCATTAAATACAAAAATTTATATCCCAGTTTCTGAATGAGAGGTATGGATCTCTGAAAGACATTTACCATAACCCTCTAGCAGAGTATGAAAAGCCATGTAAATCATATTTCAAAAAGAACAGTAAGTCCTAGCTGAAAGAGAACACCCTCTGGAAATTATTCTCCAGTACCATTCAGTTGATCTGCTTCTCATTTTATGGTTGTTTTGGTTGACAATAAAAGACATCCTAAAGAAAGGTCATCAGAGCTGAAGCTTTATTGTCCTCCTTTGACTTGTTAAAAAAACAACAGAAATAAATAAATAAATAAATGCTATGGTTCTAATAATGGACTTCAGAACAAATAAAACCAGCACTTCATCAAAAGTTTCTGAGCATACTGCTTGGGTAGTTACTTTATCTGACAGATCCCTGGACTTCTCTTTTCCTCATAGTTGTGATAGCTCATTTCCAAACCATTAAATTCTCTCTTCCATGTGCAAAATCAGTCATTTAGTTTACTATTCTGTACAGAGAGACTAAATAGATGGTGTTTATCATCTTATCCTGTTTAAAATGGCTGATTGCCCCAACTGCTTAGTGTTTGTGTTGCACTACTGCCATGAACACTAATCATTCATCCCTCCCCTGGGCAATACAGAAGGTGCTGAAGAAACAGCTTGTTGCAATGACCTAGACAACAATCTTTGATGTGGTATCTGTCTATTTAGTCGTATCTACCATAATTATGTGGATTTACTTCTGTTCATACATGTTATATACTGAAGCAATAGCTGTAATTTCTTTGCTATAGCACTTGACTGTCTTACGGCTGCATCTGATTGCAAAATGGAACTTAAAAGGTAGGGAAAGCCTTTTGACTTCTAAAGCTATCTCAAATATTTACACTAAAATGATTTTTAAAGTTTGCTCCAACACCTTCCTATCCCACAAAGGAAGAGTTTATCAACTCTTTAAAAATCCTTGTGCTACAGTGTAGATTCTTTTGATCCTAGCACAAATAATGCTGAATTTCTACAAACACACTCTACCCCATCTTTTGAAGAGGTCACAGAAGCAGCTGCAAGTACATTTGAATTAGATTTCTATTGTCACAAAACGAAAGAGCAGTACTCATAGACAGATACCATACCTTAAATTTCCTTAAGGAAGGAGACAACTTTTCTCATTCAGATAGAGATGAAGAAATGGTCGTCTCTAATCTCTGAATGTATATACTTGTACTAGGACACAAGGTCCCTGTATCCTTTGATAGGCAAGTGGAAGTCACTACACCTTGACCTCAAATTTCTATGCTGATCTCACATATTTATTGTGTTTGTAACAAAACCAATACTTCAGACTGTGTTAGACCTTACTTCACTGACTCCAATAGACATATCCAAATTTTTTTTATTTGATTTGTAGAGTAGAGAAGTCTTTGCAATAAGTGAATACCCTATTACATTTTTTGCAGTTGCAGGAAACAACAAAATATATAAGAAATACAATAGTAAGTTACAAACAAGAATTCTGCCTTGCTTTTATATGGACTTTGCATAAACTAAAAATGAATAAAGTCCAAATTCTGCCAATGTATTCCCATGCAAATTAGGATGAGTGGGATATAGTTGCCTAAACAAAGAATTTTGCTCTACACAATATGGCAAAATACAGGATAGAACTTTGGCATATTGAATTAATAATACAAACGAGGAAACTGTTTGTATGAAAAAGCTCTGCAGTTTAATACCAAGTAGAAAGATCTTTTAGCATGTAGTGAGATCATTGACTACATAATTATCATCCCATACCACTGCTTGAATATTTTAACCTATACCTGTTCTTCATACCAAAAAAAAATTTTCACCATTGTTTTGACATCAAAAAGGGAAAAAAAAAAAAAAAAGCAGTGATAACAAAATACATAACTGACTTCTAGCCCACATCATACAAGAAAAATAGAGGATAAAAGAATTCACAGAATAAGACTGAGATAGGACATCAAGAAAGAAGAACAAAAACTGAACTTTTTGGGGAAGTGTGCAGTCAGAACTGAGGACAAAAATTTGTTTCTGGGTTTTTAGATTGCCACAGTCAGAACTAGAAGATATTTCATGCAAGACCTTTTTATATTTTCAACACTAATAGTGAGGAAAAATAATGATAATTTCTGTGTTTCAGTTTATCAGCTATTTTTTGGAATAGAGGTATTTAAATTGGAATAGAAAGATCCAAGGAACTTTGTATGAACAGAAGGGACTGAGTATCATGCTTATGAAAGAATTTCTTCTAGACTGGTTTCCTAAAGAAATGAGGCTTATATAATCACACTATGTATTTATCTTATGATAAGAGGTCTTTTCTACTCTAATAACTTTTAAATAGTTTGTCCTATTACCACTACATCTGTCAGCACTAGCTTTCTACATAAAGTTAACTATTTTAATTTCTTTAAAATAAGATTAGTAAGATAAAGACATTAATAATTCTTGTATTGAAGGAAAGGCTGCAATCTGAACCTATACCTTACCAGAAATAAGAGAATTACATCTGAAAAATACCTTCAAATTCTGAAATCATCATAACATGGCAACATTGCTTTCTGAGTGTCTTTAGGAAACCATGATCTGGGGCTCAAGACATTGCCTAGTTTCCTCTTCTCTCCTACATGACACATGATACACAGCTATCAAGCAGCTGTGAAAACTTACATTCTCATATATTTTCCCTTAGTCACACTAAATCATTTGTTTACTTATGAAAACATCCATTTTCTGATTCCCAAGTTCTGATACAAAAGGATTGTAATGAGAAAATTCCTCCTCAAATGACACCAAATCCTATAATAACAGATTCTCATTGCTCCAAACAATGTATTTCAAGCAACAACTGATCACATCAGGTAACTAAATACTATGCTAAATATCACTTCCACTTCTTCAACTTTTTTATGTTTTTAAGTTCCAGAAGAAGTCTGCTACAAATGCCTGTGTAAAAGCACACACCAACCAGCTTCAGCAAGAATTATTTGAAAGGTGAAGAAAGTAATATGTCAGATAGATTTAGCTAAAGGTACTGCAGAACACAGCAGTCAATGGTAAGTTTAGTAAGAAGAGTAAAATGAGGCAGATCCTTACTTTCACTGCAGTTTTCTTCATCACTTCCATCTTTACAGTCATTATCTCCATCACACTGGAATGCACTAGGAATGCACTGCCCATTTCTGCACTCCACCAGACCCTGACTGTGACATGCTAGAGACAAAAAGAAATGTTAAAAGACAATATTCTGATCAACTTAGCTTAATAAAGGGCTACATGATATTTGAACACCATCTTGAAGTTATTTTATGAAGAGCTGATAACACTGCTTAGCCGTGAAAATCATAAGGCATTTTTCATTATGTGTCAGCTAAATTTTCAAGAGCTACAGCTGTGCTGATCTTTAACTACAGAGACTGAAACTATATATGTCAGGTATTAGCAACAGGGTGAGATGAAGTTTTAGCTTCTCCAAGGGAAAAACCCTCATATAATTTTAACTCATATAGTGGGAACATTACAATTAACAAAAAGCTAATTCCGTAATTAACAAGAAGCTGAAACACAAAGCAATGCTTTACTTATCAACAAAGGCAACAAATGTTTAATTTGCTGCAACTGTCTACCAAGAACATTTGTCAAGTGTGAACTTCTGAAATCAAATGAATTTATAGTTTTGCCTTACAAGTGAGTATACCAGTTACCTTATTTTTTTTATTATTATTTTTAAGGAAAGAAAAAATAATTTATAGATTAAAGGAACTTACAGCAATTGATCTCATCTGATTTGTCTATACAGTCATGGTCACCATCACATACCCAATCAGCTGTTATACATCTCCCATCTCCACACTGATGATGTGTCACTGGATTACAATCTACACAGAATGCAAATTTGAAGAAAAATGAAAAGGCTGCTAAGTTACCATTTGTATATTTTTTATTACTGATCAACTTTTCTATGCTTGCTAGCTAGTCTTCTTATGAATAAGTTATTTTTTATTAATAAATTACATTAAGAGAATTTCTGTATCTGCAGACTTTTTTGCAGCTGGTAGTTACATATATTCTTAATTGTATTGCCTGTATAGTGACGCACATTCCTTATCTCAGGTGCACAACTGTGACCATGTGTAACTAAATAAGTTTCTAAAATTTGTTAAACATATTAGAAGATCTTCTGGCTTACCATCTCACAGAATGATTTTCAGTTAACCAATATTTTCAGTTACCATCAGAGAAAACAATTTCCTACATTTATCTTTTTACTAAGACATTCAAAAAAATATTTTTCAACTTCAGAAACTATATTTTTGCATGTACTTGGAACTTTCCATAAGAATTATCTACAAAGAAATTATTATCTTCATCTTATTCTTTCTACTGAATGCACAAATAAAGAAGAGCATTCTGTTGAACAGGCTGACTTTACACCAAAATAAATAGAGAGAATGGACACATTCCAGCCCTCCAAATCTGCTATGAAAACCAATTATAGCATGTACAAAGCCTTAGATTTTACAAATTGTATAGGAAAAAGACTATGTCAAGGTAGGAAAGACAGGAGACAGATTAATGCTTAGAAAATCTAAGTCATCTTTAAACAAAAATTATTTATGAAAAAAACCCAATAAATAACCAAAACTGACAAGAAAGTATTGGAAGTCTTAGAGAGTGCTTAATCTGAAGAAGAAATGTAAAACAAATCTCAGGGAAAAAAATGCACCTTGATGTTCAGGTTTTAAATTCCTTTTGTTTTTCCTCAGAAAAGCAAAAGGAAAAAAAGTGAGAAATAATATTCTAACTTAAAGAATTATTTTAGAAAACTTAATTTTTCTAAGGTGTAGTAACAGGACCAAAAGTTAGTAAAAATAAGGCTTTCTAAGTTTTCCAATATTTACATGTGCTTTTTAATGGCAAAAGGTCATTGTTTTTCCTATGGAAGTTTAGTGTAGGTAGGTAGATAAATATAGTGAGTCAAAACATACAAACTTGATTGACAACAGAATTTGAAACAGAATTTGAGAATCAAAACATACAAGTTCACTATGAAGCTTATGTAAAAACAGTTCAGCTATAAAACAGTTGGCACCACCAGCGTGTAGCCTCTTATCGTTTGCTTTATTCCCAGTTAAATGCAGTCAAGCTAGCAGGGAAGTAACCATAACATCTATTGGAATTAGTTTAAAGCAAATTGAAAATTGCAGTATTTCTTATAAATACCAAACCATCCAAGATTTGGATTGACCCAGAACTCTCCTTTAAACCTTTTCAAATTGCATATAAAATCTGTGAGCTGTTTTCACTTTGTTCAAATAGAGTAAGAGCAGTTTCAGGAAAAAGATGACTGGCTTACGCAATCCTTGTATCTTAAAGACTTTAGAAAAGTACATAACTTTCATTTACCACAATTTTGTTCATCGCTAAGGTCTCCACAGTCATCGTATCCATCACAAACAAAGGTATAATTGAGGCATTTTCCCGTGTCACAACGAAACACATCATTACTGCAGTCTACAAAACAAATTTTTGTAAAATGTTAAAGTTACACTGGAATATTCATATAAACTTGAGAACACTGGAATGTGCTGACTACACACAAGATCAGCTAAAGATACCCTACAATTTACAGGTCTGCATTAATACTGGTGTGTACCACTTTATAAGAATCTAATATGGAAGAATATGAAAAAACCAAAAACCATTTTTACACATTTTTACTCTGTTCCTACCAACTGTTTTTTGGATCAATACCATGAAGAGAAAGTGCTCTGCTTACACCTATGGACCAAAATGTTTAATCCATTTATACTCATCAAATTCTCAAAAAAGGTTGTGGGCTTCACCATGTAGATTACTGGGACAATCCTGAGCACCTGCTGTAGCTATTAAGTGGAGCTGAAGATTCTAACAACAAAATCAAGATCCCTAGACTCTGCTTTTGAGCCTGTCTTTGATCTTACAATGGTTTCAAATGAGCTTTGTGCTTAACAAAATTCAGAGCTGAGATTTGTCCTGGTGTCTTGTCATCAATGTATTCTTACACTGTCAGCCTTAAGTGGGTTTAACCTTTCTTTTCATGACTGGAGGCGTCAGTAAAGCCTGCCAGATATTCTCTGAGAATAACCATAATACTTCAATAATCAGATTCAATAAAAGCATGGAATCTACATTGTAGTTACGCATGTTGAAGAGAAGTTAGGGTTTGTGATGTCTGGTCCCATCAGTAACAACTTTTGATTTCAAGCACACAGTTGGGAAGTGGGTAACTCAATTTCACTGCCTTGTTCTAGGCTTTTCCTTGACCTCTAGTTTTTCAGGGAGAATGCCAAGATATAGAACAGCTGAGTGGACAATCCTTCCCATCTGTTGAAGTTACGCCACTGGAACCAAGGAAGTCCTTTGGGTCCATTCTTACTGGCATATGTGGGCATTTTAAATGAGTTCTTTCCTGGAAAACAGAGAGAGAGAGCTCAAATAGCTGGGACTGGAAAACAAATGCCTCCTTTCTCATGAGATGATCAGCCACTAAGCAACAGAATCATGCTACCACTCGTTTCTCTCCTCTTGGCATGTGATTCCTGTGTTCATGATTGCACAGAGGTTCTACCTTGAAAGCAGAGTGTCCTTCTAAGGATATTACACACTGAAAGGTGCAGAACTCTCCCAGAAGACGTAGTGGGGCTCCTACCCCTTCAGATCAATGTCAACCAAGTGTTTCACCTCCGAGGAGAAAAAATATTCTGGAACTTGAACACGAATCACTTCCTTTCCTTCCCCCACAGAAGTATTCATGCTTTCTACAAGTTTCATACTATCTTAGAAAGTCCAAACAAAATTTATAGCATAGTACGAAGCAAATGCTTCAGAATATGAAGTAAAATAATATGGCTGAGCCATGAGCTACATACTCAATAGTTAATTTAGCTTCAAAAAGAACCATTATTCATGAAACAGGGAATAACAAAAACCCCACACTAAATGAAAATATTGAAGTTCTTCCTTCCTGTAAGCAGACCAATATCCAGCTGAGAGTAAATTCTAAACATTGCTTGTTTTGAATATGCAACAGCATGAAGTACTCTGGCGACCTTTAATCTCATTGATCAGTTTGTAACTCTGGCAGTTTCTATGCTTCCACTGCTCGTCATGCAATTGAAACAAAACTATCTTTTTCTATGTTATTTCCTCTGGATAAATTTACTGTTTAATTTCCATTCATACCCCCTGTTGGAGGTTGGGAATTTTTCCATCCTGTGGCTAGAGATACCTTAACAAGCCTTAACGACTGGGTACTTAAGAGATAGTGACTGGGTACTTAAGGGACAAAAGACACACTTAAGACACTAAAAACATAGCCTGGGTGGCAAGAGAAGAAAAAGGTGGCTGGCCGTGGGCAGGGACACACTTGTCCCCGGGACTTGGTGGAGGAGACAGCTGCTGTTTCTTCTTTCCCTTCACTGCTGCCGCGGGAGCTCAGCACTGCCTGGTTTTTCTTCCTTGCTGGAGTCTCTGCTACCCTTTTGTTCGCCCGCTCGAGTGGACAAGCTCTGCTGCCCAGTTTGCCGCCTTGAGATTCCCTGCTGCAGCTCCGCTCGCCGTGCAGCCGCCTCGCCCTCAGCTCCGTCCGCCATCACTGAGGAGCTGAGCCCGCGCCACAGCGCCCCTGCCGGGTGTGACCGTAACTGCACCAAAGGGGAGGGGCGGTGTCTGGCAGCTCAGAGAAAGCTGCCACCGGGTTTCTGGTTTGTTTATTTGTTATTGCTACTGTTATTGTTGCTTGTTTTCCTCGTTATAGATACGAGTAAAGAACTGTTATTCCTTTTCCCATATCTCTGCCTGAGAGCTTTTGATTTCGACATTATAACAATTTGGAGGGTGAGGGGTCATATCCTCTATTCTAAGGCAGGTTTCCACCTTCCTTAGCAGACGCCTGTCTTCCAAACGACGACACCCCCATTCCTGTTTACATTCATACCTCTGTCACTGCTCCAGTGTCCTTTACGGCAGACAACTCAAAGGCCCACACAGACATGATAAACGAAAAGAATACAAACTTCCTTGCAGGGAAATAATACTCACTTGATGAAAATCTGACAGCCTTAATATAAATCTTCTTCAAGATACAGGCAATAATATATAGTATAGGGTAGTTGGTTACTTCCATCAAGTAAGATGGGCACTTGGCAGCTGCCACTTGTAAGAGGCTCAACTTAAATTGTATTAATCATGGAAAAATCCCCGTTTTTATAAAATTAAATACAAATTCCTTTTCTATACTCTACTAAACACAAATGAAACCTGCTGAACCTTTTGCATTCAACAACTTGACCCTGAGATAAGCTCAGCTGTCTAAAGCAGGGTGTTAATAAAGCCAAAATGGTGTGTGTTGGAGGTTAGGATTTTCTCTTTTGTTTTCTTTCTCTTAGGGAATTTTGTCCCATCTGTTGCTAAGATACCCTAACTATCGGTAGTTAAGAGAGACAAAAGCTGTAGCCAGGGTGGGGTCAGGTGGTGAGCACAGCACTGCACCACACCACACCTGGCCGCTCCTAGCTCACTTGCTCTGGACATTGGAGGAGATGAAGGAGCTGCTGTTTTCCTTTCACTGCGACCATGGGAGCCGAGATCTGCACTTTTTCCTTGCCGAGTAAGCCTTTTGAACTGGGACTGTATTAACATCCAATTTGACTGGGAAGGACATTCACCATCCACTCAGGTGCCTTAGGGGAAAGCCCAGGGTCCCAACTCTCTTCTCCCTCCCTGAGCATGCGTCTCCATGGCTGCGTCCGGCAGCTGCTATGGAGGAGCCCAGCTGTCGCTGATCCGCCTTCCCCCGCCTGCTGGGATGCACTGTGGCTCCTGCCACAGCTGCGGAGTTTCTGTCACCTTTTGCTTGCTACCCCACATAAGCCAGCCCTGCCATTCCAGCTTGCTGCTCTGAGGTTTCCTGCTGCAGCCCATCCTGCCATTCGGCCCATCCACCGTTACTGACTGAGGGAGTCTCGCCTGATCTCGTGCCACAGTGCCCCCTGCAGGCGCGGGAGTCATCACCCCTGCCCTCCGTGGCTGGGAGCCCAACCGTGCCCCTGCCGGCTGTGACCGGAACTGCACCAAAGGGGAGGGTGCCTGGCAGCCCGGAGAAAGCTGCCACAGGGTTTCTGGTTTTGTTTGTTGTTGCTACTGTTATTGTTGCTTGTTTGCCTCGTTATAAATACTAGTAAAGAACCGTTATTCTTTACCCATATCTTTGCCTGAAAAGTCCCTTGATTTCAAAGTTATAATAATTTGGAGGGAAGGGGGGTCATATTCTCTGTTCTATGGGAGGTTCCCACCTTCCTTAACAGACACCTGCCTTTCATGCCAAGATAGCACGTTTGATCTCTGTATGGGCGCAGCGGGACCTGCTGCACACGGGTCTGGGCAAACCCCTCAACATCCTTCTCTCTAAATTGAAGACAGATCGATTTGATGGGTAGACTGTTTGGTGAAGAAGGAATTGATTGGATGATCGCATCCAAAGGGTCAACAGATCAGAGTCCCAAAGGACATCAGTGACCAGTGGTGTCCCTCAGGGGTCTGTTCTGTGACCAGTATTATTTAATGTCTTAGACAGATGAAGGGATCAAGTGCACCCTCAGCAAAGATGCAGATGACACCAAGCTGAGCAGTGTGGTTGACACACCTGAAAGATAGGATGCCATCCAGAGGGACCTGAACAAGCTCAAGAAGTGAGCACATGGAAATCTCATGTAGTCTAACATGACCAAGTACAAGGTGCTGCACCTGAGTCAGGGCAAACCCGGGTATCAACACAGGCTGGAGAATGAATGGGTTGAAAGCAGCCCTGTCAATAAAACTTGGGAAAACTGGTGATGAAAAGCTGGACGTAACTCAGCAATGTGCACTTGCAGCCCAGAAAGCCAATTGTATCCTGGGCTGCATAAGAAGCAGGGTGGCCAGAGGCTGAGGAAGATGATTCTGTCCCTCTGCTCTGCTCTTGTGAAAGCTCACCTTGAGTTCTGCATCCAGGTCTGGGTCCCTCAGAACAGGAAAGACATGGACTGGTTGGAAGATGTCAAGATAGGCTACAAAAACCATTATAGGGATGGAACAGATTTCCTTTGACGAAAGACTGAGAGAGTTGGGCTTGTTTATCCTGGAGAAAGAGTGGCATTTCGGTACTTAAAGGGGGCTTATAAGAAAGATGGGGACAGACTTTTAAGTGGGCCTGTTGAGATAGGACAAAGGGTAATGGTTTTAAAAGACAGTAGATTTAAACTAGACATAAGGAATAAATTTTTTATAATGAGGATGGTGAAACACTGGAATAGGTTACCCAGAGACATGGTAGACGCCCCATCCCTGGAAATATTCAAGGTCAGGTTGGAAGGGACTTTGAGCAACCTATTCTATAACTTCATGAGGTGATTTAAGACTTTGAGAGGGGCAAGGACTGCAAGAAACACAGCATCTTTTATCAGACAAGCCTTCAGGCAAAGAGGTGCTCCTTCAGTTTTGCTCTGTCTGCTATGTAATTAAAGAAAGTCTTCTTTGACCTCCACACCCTCTCCTCATCTCTTACCAAGCATCCTAATGAAAGACATCCTCTGCATATAAACTGTGTATCATTAAACAGACAGGCGTTCTTTCAAAGGTAATCTTAGCTCATGAAATTTATGCTTGTTTTTTCAAGACATGTAAATATTTATTCTTTTATTACTAATTTCTTTTCTTCCCATTTTTAACAGAACTTGAGAGCCATAGTTTCATACACATTTTTTGAACTTTTGAACTTGCTTTATATCTAAAGCCAATGCTGACAGGAAAAATTGGAAAATAAAAACATACAATACTTTTACATAACAGACATTATCTCAAACTCCATTAAATGAATTGTAGGCTATTAAATAAAAAGCAATCTCTAGCCTCATTCATATTGAGGCTAGGAGGAAATTGCTGTCCTCATTTATTCCTTGGAGTACTCCTGATAAAATCTAACAACTTCCTTAAAAGCAACTTTGTGAGCCATGGAATGCCCAGGCTCTTAAATCATTAATAAGAATAAATCTTTTGAGTTGAGTGCAAACTGCGCAGTCTGACATTTTCTGAAGTCTAAGTGAGAAATCCTGTTTTGTGGCAACATGTCCTGCTATAGTCCCTATTTAGTAATTTTTTCCACGTTTTCTTTTGTTCTTTCTTTTCCCCTTCTCACCATTTTCTTACTGTACATTTACTCAGCTTTTCTAAAGGTGTTTGTAGTCCAAGGTGTTTAGTTAACACAGAAAAACACATAGAAGCTCTAAAGATATGTACTACCACAGACAAATAAATAAAAAAATTAAGATATCACATATGTGTATTCTACTGCAGCACATACTGGGATTAATTTAAATAAATCACATCCAGGGTTGAGACCAAGAGAACTTTCTTAACAGATCGTATTGCATTTACTCTAAAATCAATGCCAAGAACTCGGAAAAAGCTGCAACTAACAGTATTCAGCTGATTATCAGAATTGCTCCCTTCTGATGCACACCATTGATCCATTTAAAAAAAAAGCCCCAAAATACTTCTAATTTCCACATAGCTCCTTGCAGAATATCTGCCTCAAGGCATAAAATCTGATAGATCAAAAGTACTGATCTGATAGATCAAAAATGCTGTGGCCTGAGTGAGCAAAGCTAAACATAGTCCACAGCAAATGACAGAGTCCAAATGTCAATATATGCAAACACTATGCAAAGCTGCTATTCTGTGCCAATAGCTTGCTTTAGTTTTCAGGTTTCAATCCCCTGGATGGATTCAGTACTTCAGCAGAACATTGCAAGGTTTAAGAAACTTACTGCAATGGACCTCATCACTCCAATCATCACAGTCATTATAGCCGTTACACTGCAGTTTCCCTGGGATGCAGATCCCACTGGCACACAAGAAACTCTCCTCTCCTCCACACAGTGCTGCAAGAGAGCAGAAGAGACAGAATGAGGAGAAAAACTGTTAGCATCAACACTACAAAGTTAATGCTCCTGGAGTCCTACAAATGTTAAACTGATATTTAAGATTTCCCACGGGGACTGAAATATATTTCCAATCTGGAAAACATCAGGATAGCTCTCAGCGAAATATTACTGAATGCAAGAAGGTCAAAAGAAAAACCTGAAAGAAAAAAATCTCAATTTTTTAGATAGAACAAAGCCATTTAAAACTGCTCTCAGTGAATCAACGATCCATTTTAAAAGACTTCAACAGGCAGTCATCAAAAGACTATTACACCTATTAAATCTGCCCCTGGGACTAAGGAAGGAGCCTTTAATGTGCCTACAAAAAATACAATAATTTCTGCTTAAGACTGGCTTTACGATCCAGCCATTTGATATTCTAAACAATTTGCCAAACCAATAGGTAAACAGCGGATGCGGTGAGGTACCACTTAGCACTGGATATGCTGAGATTTTTTCAAAAATGACAAATAGCTTCAGCTTGCACTGGCAGCAAGTCCAACTGTTTATCTAGATTTTTAATTTTATTTGTGGTCCTAGAATATCAGTCCTTTCTATCGCACTATGGCAATGGATATACACATGAATATACACACTCTCAGCACGGTCATTATTAGTTTTAAATTTTGTCAGCAGGAGATTATTTCTTTTCAACATATTTACATTCTTTTCTAAGCTTCACTATTATTTTATCATCCCCACGAAACAGGGCAATCTTAGACTTAGTGAGCTTAGAAATATATGCTCTTTATGGAAAATTTATTTGTAATAAAAACTTAGGAATGATTTCAAAATCTTTTCTATTACCTTCCCAGGTGTACTGTCCACTTGGACAGCAAATAATTTTGATTTTGCAATACAAACATAATTTTCTAGTTACGTAATGGGGACATGGTTATTGCAGTGAGAGCTGCTTATGCAATGTATTTTAAAGGAAGTCTCTAACTTTACAGAAAGGCACCCAAAATCCTAAGAGACTTTAAACCAAAATTTTTCAACTAGTTTGTGCCATTTAATGTTTGTGACTCTTAACCAGAAACCAGGTAGGGCAAAACAACCAGTATCATCCTTTTGCACACCCTTATGATGTGCTCCTCAGTAGGTTCCCTCACATTGTGCGGTTGGACATGTTTCCTAACCTCTAAGTGAAGAGTTACAGCCTCACCTATATTCTACCGGTTTTAGGAGAGTATTACAACTGCAAAATACGACAGTCTTAAAACAAACACGAGATTAGATAACATTCACAGTCTCACATTTCACAGGGGGGAAAATGAGGTAACGAGATATTGAAGTAAAAGTTATAAGAAATAATGAATAATAACTACAACTGACCAATCTAAGACACAAAAATCAGCATGTAATTTTTTTTTTTTTTTTTGAGGGTAAAGACTGATGTTATTTTACATGTTCAAAGAATAGCTCTTGTTGCCTTTACTTGCAGCTGCAAGAGCATGTCTCAGTTGCAAATAAACTCCAGCTATACAAATGAAGAGCCCAGTTAGTCGGAAGTATTCAAAGAACTGTAGAGAAAATTTTTATTCAAGTGCCTTGTTCAACATGGTCACTGCAACAGTGACACAGCAAGAATCTCACTCCATATGATAATGTCACATTTCATTATGAGCCAACCTTTTTACTTCACCAGTTCCCTGCCCTATACACCGCACTTCCCAAATGTTGCAGTCACTAAGGTCTACTGGGGCCCCTAGAAATAACGGACTTCCTTGGTATGGAAGTACTAGTTCCCTGGAGACCAGTGTTTATCCCACAGATGATGTCAGGTAAAAGTAGAATATGATAGCATTATCAAAATTTTGTAATTAATCATACAAGAAAGGCTCTTTGAAGTTGGAAATGCAACTTGAACTGATTGGTAATCTTACATTCTTATAACTTGGCTTTTACACAATTTCCTGCATGTTCAAAAAGGAAAGCAGCATAAATAGCTCAAAAGGAACCATCTTGATCTGCTTAGAGATCTCCATCAGTACAGCGCTTCACTGGTACTAAGACAGAAAGAGCAATGGACTCCTATCTTTGGTGTGAATATGTCAATTTGGCCTGAGAGGACAAAAGTAAACAGCAGGAATGTCTGATAATTTTTCTTACAGACAGAAGAGCAAAGATTCTGGGATCCCATGTTAATTTCTTCATCCCTAAAGTGAGCATTTTCCTGTTTATCTCGCATGTTACACAAAAAATGAGAGGAATAGTGAAATTAGTTTTCTTTATCTCAGTTTAAGCTTCCAGCACCGATCAGAAGAATCTTTTAGAAACTTTAATCTCACCTCTTGCAGTCTTCTAATAGGTAATGAATGGATATGTTTGGTCCAGTCAGTGCAGAGTTCAGAGCAAGGAGAGCACACACACCATGAACAGAACCTCCAATGAATGTAATTTCTGCTTTCTACCAAGCTTGTGAAAGAAATTTTCAGTAGGCTGACTATTCCATCATACCTCCAAAGATTAGACTTTAATGGAAATTATAAAAGGCTTATCTAATGCTGTAAAACAAACATGTTTGTTGATTGTTAAATTTGGATATTTGATCTGGAACCTAGTGGATTTAGTTATGCAACAATTTATAAGACTTTCTTGAACACAGGTAGCATACTCAGAAATGCTGGGACTATTTGAAACAAAGCAGCAATAGCAGAAGAAATAATGCCTGAAATAGATGTATGAAATAGGAAAAATATGGACCATACCACTCAAAATTATTAAAAATGGAAAAGATGTTATTCTAAAGAAATATGTTGGGAAATGTTATTTACTGATACCTCTGTAAATAAGTCGCACATTTATTAATAAAATAATGCAAATATACACACACCCAATCTCATGAATAATTAAAAACATTAAGTAAAATGAGCCCAAATAAGACGGAAGCAATCCTTGTTGATAGAGAAGCTTGCTTGTTATAGTCCTTACCCAGAAAGGTTTACAACCTGGAATAGCTTCCAAAATCCCTGACTAAACACCACGGGCAGCAAAAAGTGCTTAATTTTATATGCGTCTGGTGTACTATAAAAAGTGTCTTTGAGGAGGCAAGACCATTTATGTGTTGTATTTTCCAGCTTAGATAACTGGAATGTCATCTATAGAAGATTATGTGGAAAGGTCCCTGGAAAGCTGCAGAGAGCACATACTGAAATAAACATTATTTTACCATTCTCAAGATTGACATCTGTTTGCATTTCAAGGTATAGCAACAGATTGAGCATTCTATATCTGTGAAAATGACCATGGAAAGTGATACTAATTTTTTTTCAAAGCAGAGACAGCATTTACTATCTAATGCTATGGAAGAACTAAGAGGTATTAAACAACCAAAAGGCAGTTCTCTTCATAAAATGCATTAATAAGCTCTAAAATTTTAGAACATGATATAACAGATGCTAAAATGTACATAGATCCATGAAACAAAGGGACACATTAATAGAATAAAAATCTCTGGTAGGTCACAAATTACAGAAAAGTCATTGAATCTCAAACAGATGGAAAATGCAGGAGTATTTGGAAAAGTACTGCCACGTAATTGCCCTGTTCTCCTATTCCGGGCGTTTGATTTTGTCAGTTTTTGGAGTCAGAATTATAAGACAGAGGGACATTTTATCTTTACCAGTACAGTCATAATAGCACAGTGGAACACAGAGGAATCCCTGTATTCTCTCACCTTCAGATTTTCATCACCTGCTCCCTATACCATGTATGTACCCTGCAGTACAATGTATGCATCTTGTTGCTGTTACTTCCAGAAAGTTTTGATACTACGATCACAATCATGGAATTAGAAACGGTGGCAACTCCTTACCCCCAGGAAATTGTTCATTTCTCTATTTCCTTAGGATGTAAAACCCTGTGGGAGAAAGAGGATAAAAAACCTTTTTCTTTCACTCAAGTGATGTGGCCTAAAAAGGCCACATAAGAAACTCCAAGCTGGAAAAGAAACAGGCAAAGAATAGGAACACAGAGAAACAGGCAGAGATAAACAGTGTGAGAGGCAGAATTGGAGCATAAAAATCAGAGAACACAACAAAAGATAATGCAGGATCAACAGAATTAAAGAGTGATTTGCTGGGAGAAATAGTTTTTTCAACTGTGTGTGTTTCTTCACATGAAACACCATGACAATACTGAAAAACATTTTGTCTCCCACAAAAGATTATTCCACTATTGCTGGTTGTGCAGCTGCTCAGCATCAATGTTACACATACACAAATCATCTCTCTCTTCTTTGCACTGCATTAAGTAAATGCAAGGGCACAAAAGAAAGATAATGTCTTACTGATTTTAAAAGCTTTTTCTCAAAATAAATCTGTTGGATGTATAGAATTACGTTGCCTACAGAAAAATAAATACCTGTTGCAATCAGGTATTTGAATACTCTACTCAAAGTTATTACTCAAAGACAATTCTCTCAATAAATGCCAGTGTGAAGCTAAGGATGACCTAATTGCAGCCTTCCAACACCCGAAAGGAGCCTACAAGAAAGATGGAGAGGAACTTTTTGCAAGAGCATGTAGTGATAGGACAAGGGGAATGGCTTCAAACTGAAAGAGAGTAGGTGTAGATTAGATATTGGGGAAAAAAATATTTACTGAGAGGGTGGTGAGGCACTGGAGCAGGTTGTCCAGCAAAGTGGATGCCCCATCCCTGGAGGTGTTCAAGGCCAGGTTGGTTGGGGCTCTGAGCAACCTGGTCTAGTGGAAGGTGTGCCTGCTCATTGGAGGGGGGTTGGAACGAGATGATTTTTAAGGTCCCTTCCAACCCAAAATCTCATGGCAATGAAGTGCAGTTCAGGCCACTTGTGCACCACTTTTTTAACAGAAACAGACATTAATTCATAATGCCTCTCTGGCAAAAATAAAAAGTGAACATTGTCTGACAATTCTATACTGTAATTTACACAGTTTTGTTGTATAAACATTAGAAGTACCATATTCATTGCTGCTTTGAAAGCATTTACAATTCAATTTAACAGAAAAATAACTTCAGGGCTCTTTTGAGAGTCCCATGTTAATCCAAGTCAGATTATTGTGTTGCTTCTCTTCTCATTCAAGCTACTGTGGTTTTTTCCACCATGGGTTTAACAGCATCAGTTATGTTGGCTGGTCGAAGTAAATAACATAACAATAAACACAGTGTCAGTTGAGAGAGAGAGAGAGAAAAACAGAGCCAAAATATTTCTGTGAGCAGGGATATGAATAGACCTCAGGAAGGTTTCTGTGATTTCTTCCCCCCAGAATGCATTATTGGTTTCATGCGAAATGACTGACTGATGGTGCTTCCTGTGAAGTCCCTTACAAGCTTACGATTCATTAGACCTGTGAAACCAGTTCAACCAACTATCTTAAATCTCAAAAGATAATTCTTACAACTATTTTTAGAGTATCTGATTTTCTCATCTACTGGGTATTCACTTTGTGTAAATGGGTATCAGTCTGAAGGACATCAGCCTGCAGACCTGCATCTTTTTGTCTGTGACTCATTCTGCACATTTGGATGGTTTTACTATAATGGCACATGGCTTGGATTTTCCAGTACAATCAGTACATCACATCAGGAATGTATTTCATAATAGATCCCCATAGTGGTATTGTGCACTCCATTTGCCATGCTTGTTGAGCAAACTTTTGGACTAAGAGATAAATATTAGCTATGACACACGAACCAGTATGTATCCACTTGATAATCCCTAGTCTAACTAATAAACATTTTTCAGCTTGTAAAAAGCTGAAAAGCTTGTAATTGCCCCCAGGATAAATGCTCTGGATTCTAACTAGAACATGACTCAAGCATATTTTCTCCAATAGGGCTTGGAAAGCCATATGACATTCAATGATTTTTTGGGGGAGTGATAATCTTCAATTGAGAAAATGTGGAGGATGTGGAGAATTTAGCCACAATCAGACAAAAATAAACAAGAGAAATCAAGAGAAATTTTTGTTTGGAATTGAGTGACACTGTATAAGTATCTGTCGAACAAACACGTATAGCAGCTAGACCTTAATTTTGATAAACACCAGTAATAACTGAAGATGCAAATGAGAATTACAACATCACACAAAACAAATTATATGCAAGGAATATGTGGTCAGGGAAGGATTCACTGCATGTCATCTGTAGGAACTAATCCCCAAAAGGAACCACAAAGTTGAGAAATAAGCAGTCCAATGCCAAGGACATGCTCTTGAAATTTCCAGGTACTAAACCCTTAGAAGAGTGTGAAGAGCAATTTGTGCTGAGCACTAGATAAAATGGGGTTGGAACAGTAAATCACCTTCAGCTGTTTGATTCTACTGTGGTCAGAGAAGTAAATTCTTTAAAATATACAAACTGCAGAAATAAATATTCAAGAACAGCACAATTTATTTCTGTAGGAGAAGCAGCCTAGTGAACCTGAACTCTTACCTTTTTCAATTGCAGAGGACTCACATTAGAACCATTCTTTTAAATAAAAATAGAAGTCAAAATACTTTCCATAGCTGTAGAATCATAGAATCATAGAAGGGCTTGGGTTGGATGGGATCTTAAAAATAATCTCACTCCAACCCCCTTGGCATGGGCAAGGACATCTTCCACTAGACCAGGTTGCTCAAAGCTCCATTCAACCTGGCCCTGAACACTTCCAGAGATGGGGCATCCACAATTTCTCTGGACAAACTGTTCCAGTGCCTCACCACCCTCATAGTAAGTATTTTCTTCCTAATATCTAATCTACACCTACTCTCAGTTTGAAGCCTCTCCCCCTTGTCCTATCACTACATGTTCTTATAAATAGTCTCTCTCCATCTTTCTTGTAGGCTCCCTGCATGTTCCTGGAAGACCATTCAATTATAGTTTCTCATTCTACATGAAAACCATTCATATCCAATCATCACGCACAATAGTTCTCAATGAAAAATTTAATTTAAAAAAGCCCCTTTTTTATACAACAGGATGTCAGAACTGTAGCCTGGGTCACCACAGTCTTTCAGGTAGGAGCAGCAAATCTCACAACTGGCTCTACATTTCTTCCCCTGGTGAGAAAAAGCAAGTTTCTACTGTGTACTCATCAGTAATTTCTGCTGTTTACTAGCACATAAATAGTAATCCTGTCATACAGATTATGGAATAATCATTAACCAGGCATAGTTCTAAAAACCTTCTTCTCTAGCAGTGCTATATATATTATTTTAGCCATAAGATATTCTGAAACTTGAAAGTTTCATAAGTCACAAATCTCTTCTGGCTTAATCTAAGTTCAGCTGTCTAGATCTGGTGGGGCTTTTGAACACTCTGACCAGCTATAATTTGTCAAAATCTAACAGGCATATTTATATTATACCTTGTATTCTGTTTATGTACCACTCAGGCATGAAATCCAGGCCGTTTACATTCTGTTGCTTTTTCAGAATTATACCTTATTCTATGGTTATGCCCAGTAAATGATATGATAGTTGCTCATGGCTAGTTACTCTTACTGTTCAATGTATAGGCCTTTACCACACTTATGTATTTATTTATGCTACAGCTTCTTACCTTGTTTTTTGAACCTTCCACGAAGACAATATTATTGTACTCCTTATTTCTGTGTTTATCCCTATGATACCAAAGGCACCAACAAATATATGGCTACAACAACACTGTGAGCTGAAAGGACACTTTTAGTCCCATTTTACATGGGGAATTTGAGGTACAGAAAATAAAATAAGCATTTTATAATTACTTGCTTACTATTCCCATTTGGAGAGAGCCATTAGACCTACTTTTTCCAGCACACTTAGCATTTATTTTTATCACATAGTTAAGACACAGCTCCCAGCAGCTTTCAGAACAGCAACTTGCACAAAATACCATAGGACTCTATAATAAACATTTGTGGACAGTGTTCAATTTTCCTGGAATCATTCTACTTTAACAAGACACAATATTTTGGATCTTTCCCTACTTCAGCCATTACAAAAGTTCCCACAGATGAAGGTAGGTATGGACAACAACCTCCTTTTCTTCATGACTTCTCAAAAATATGCCTTTAGAGATGGAGAGAACCCAACTCATAAAAAACTAGGTCTAATAATTTTAGGCTGTATCATTATGCATACTCAAGAACTGCAAGGAGGTAGTTCAGGATACATAATCAATTTTAGTTGTAGAATTTACTAACATTCAAAGATACAATGACCCTCCTGATCTTTTAAGGTAGTTTTAAAGTATAGCTTCTTGAGTTTTTAAATTTCAAAACTGAGAAACAGTTTTCATCGTATCATTTCTTCTTGTTTATTGTCACACAGAAGTCATTTACAAAGTTAGGACCTACAGATAAACTGTACAAGCCTTACTCTCTTCATCTCACAGGAGAATGCACATAAACAGCAGTCTCAGATGCCAGCAAGAAAATTCCAGCAATGGGGTCAGTGAGAAAAAAGTCAGGCTTACTACTCTCTGGTGTGATCTCACCTCTAGATTTGGATCTGGAGAACACAGCAGTGCCTCTGAGGAGATGGAAACGCCTTGTTTTTAGAGACTGTCTGGAAGGCTGCCCAGTGGAAAAAGACCTGGGAATGCTGGTTGACAGGCAGCTGAACATAAGCCAGCTGTGCCCAGGTGGCCAAGAAGGACAATGGCATCCTGGCCTGTATCAGCAACAACATGGCCAGTAGGATCAGGGTAGTGATTGTCCCCATGCACCTGGCACTGGTGAGACACCACCTCGAATCCTGTGTTTAGTTTGGGCCCCTCAGTACAAGAAAGACATTGAGGTGCTGGAGTGAGTCCAGAGAAAGGCAACGGAGTTGGGGAAGGGTCTGGAGCACGAGTCTTATGAGGAGTGGTGAGGGAGCTGGGGTTGTGTAGCCTGGAGAAAAGGAGGTTCACAGGAGACCTGATCGCTCTCTACCTGAAAGGAGGTTGTATAAAGGTGGCAGTAGGTCTCTTCTCCCAAGTAATAAACTTCATGAGAGGAAGAAACAGCTTCAAGGTGCACCAGGGGAGGTTTAGATTGGATATTAGGAAAAATCTCTTCATGGGAAGGATGGTCAGCCATCAGAACAGGCTTCCCAGGTAAGTGGTGTAGTCATCATCCCTGAAGGTATCTACAAGATGTGCAGACATGACACTTAGTGACATAGTTTAGTGGTGGACTTGACAGT
Organism: Dasyornis broadbenti; assembly: GCA_013397935.1. Taxonomy (NCBI): domain Eukaryota; kingdom Metazoa; phylum Chordata; class Aves; order Passeriformes; family Dasyornithidae; genus Dasyornis; species Dasyornis broadbenti. The sequence goes on from VZRN01002244.1 coordinate 366,010, forward strand.
GCTGAATTAACAGTCAGACTGGATGACCTTCACCATCTTTTTCAAGCTAAATGATTCTATGACTTTATGTGTGGGTGTATAAAGACCATGCTTTTTGAGAAGTTTACCTCTTGATCAGTTTTGGGCTCATTTTCACTGCAAGAAAAAGGAGATACACTTGAAATTTGGACTGTGTATCAGGTTCCTATTCCAAATAACAAAGTTGTATTTACTAGAGCTTAACAAACAAAAAGTCAGCAGGTCATATTACTTTTCTCCAACCTTCTTTCCTTGAAACAGCTCCGAATTTTTGATGTAAAATAAAAAGGCTTCAAATCAACACAAGTCTGAAAAAAATCAGCCTAAATAATTAAAGCACTGCAAACTATATCAACAGACAACCACACTTTATCACAGTAATAAGATGGAACGTAATAACAGAACAAGAAATAATAGTTTGAACCCAGAGCTTTCCCTACACAGTAAGAAAATATGATATTAGATGAAAACTCAAACACAGTATAACAGTTAAGAATGGAAACATACACTGCTTTCCTTTTTGTTGGTGGGGTGAGAAGCATACCCATGTAGTGGTGTCATTTTCAGCTTTGCTTTGGAATTGAGAGCACTTCAGGAAGTCTGGCCAAGAGGCATTTACCATACCCAGGACTGGTTCACAGCCTTCTTTTGCTGCCTCACAAAATGTCCTGCAGGGCAAGATGCCTCGACTGAATGAAAGAGACAGAGAACAAAATTTAAAAATATTATTACTTAAATATTAAATATTAAATAAAAATATTATTTAGTAGGTTGCAAAAACTTTTTTAAAAGAGCAAAAATTAATAATAAATGCTTTTGACAAATTTTGCATTCTACAGAGCTACACCCATACTCTTATACTGGTTAAATTTTCAACACAATTTTTGCAGCTTATTTCTAACTTACTGCAGAACCTCTTAGGCTCTTAGGCTTTAGCAAATGCACTTTTGCTTTACTCATAACCACTCATAACGCTACAGAAAGATCTTTTTCCAAGTACACCACATATATCTTTCTCTTTATGTGTGACTCTTGGTTGTACCTGCCCATCTCGAAATCATGGCTAGAATTCCATATTCAGTCACAAGTAAGTGGCCCAAACTGAAGATGTCTACAGTACCCAGAAATTGAGTTAATGTTTCATTTTACAGTAACAGAATAACACAGTACAATTCGCAACTGTGTGACATGGCAGCAAACACCACAAGCAAGGAATAAAAAGCTGCCAGAGCTGCCTGACTACAGCGGTAATGACGAGATTGGTATAAAGCAAAAGATTCACTTGTATATGTATTCTGAAGCCGGTATGGTTGTCTTTCTCTGCTTAGTATCTAAAAGGACAAGTGTGCTGCCAGTGTTGTTACTGAGTTCATGATGTACTCTGGTTGGAACCACTTTTTCAAAATAGGAGGCAGGGAAAAAATCCTGTGCAAAGGGTATTGCAACCAGGAGAAAGGAGTGAGAACATGACAGAGAAGCAACTCTGTAGATACCAAGGTCGGTGCAGAAGGAGGGGCAGGAGATGCTCCAGGCACTGGAGCAGGGGTTCCCCCGCAGACCATGGTGAGGCAACTGTTCCCCTGCAGCCCACAGAGGTCCATGGTGGAGAAGAGATCCCCTTGCCATCCCTGGAGGACCCCACACTGGAACAGGTAGATGCCCAAAGGAAGCTGTGACCGTGTGGGAAGCCCTCACTGGTACAGGTTCCTGGCAGGACCTGTGAGCCAGTAGAGAAAGGAGTCCACAGTGGAGCAGGTATGCTTGCAGAACTTGTGACCCTGTGGAGAACCCACACTGGAGCAGCCTGTTCCTGAAGGACTGCACCCTGAGGGAGGTACCCACACTGGAGCAGTTCATGAAGAACAGTAGCCTATGGGAAGCCCTCACACTGGAGAAGTGAGTGGAGGACTGTGCCCCATAGGAGGGATCCCATGCTGGAGCAGGGGAAGGGTGTGAGGAGTCCTTCTCCTGAGAAGGAAGGAGTGAAAGTGACAATGTGTGATGAACTGACCTCAGCCCACATTCCCCATCCTCCTGCATCTCTGAGGGGGCAGGAGGTAAAGAATTCATGACCAAAGTTTAACACAGGAAGAAGAAAGGGGTGTGAGGAAGATGTTTTAAGATTTGAGTTTCTTTTCTCATTACCCTGCTCTGATTTGATCGGCAATGAATTAAATTACTTTTCCCAAGCTTAGTCTGTTTTGCCTATGACAGTAGTTGATGAGTGATCTCTCCTTTTCTGTATCTCAATCCGTAAAGCTTTTTTCAATTTTCTCTGTCCAGCTGAGGAGGGGAGTAACAGAGCAGCTTTGGAGGGCACCTGGTGACCAGCCAGGGTCAACCTACCACAGACATGCACAGAACAGTAATAATTTGGAAATTACCAGTCTTCTAAAAGACAACTGCATGGTGATCTAATAAGCCAAGCAGAATCTGCAGTCTCTAGAGAAGCTCTGACAAATCAGAAAACATGGGAATTATTCAGCAACTGATGCAACATTTGGCCCAGTTTCAAAGTTGAGTCATGTGTGCTCCATAAATTAAATATTTCTGGATAATTATCAAGTTTATAATAGACTTATTGCTTAATCTGCTGAAGGATGAAAATATTACTAAAAATCTTTATCTTGATTAGTCTTATTTACAGCTACTCAGAGACCAATCATTTAAACTGGCAGGTCTATCGCATTCGTACCATAATTGATTTGGCACCAGTGGCAGACACAGAAGCAGGTTATAACATATTTGGTTGTGATTCCACTCTTCAGGATATTAAAGGAAAAACTCCTGAAAACGGTGTTTGATGAAAGAATAGATATATGGCATATTTTTAACTCTGTGACTGGTTTCCTCACAGTTAAAATTCAACTTCAGTAGATTCAGCTGCATAGAAATACCAAGATTAAGAACTGTAGGGCACCAAAAGAAATAAAAATCTTCTTTATAGTTTATTTAAAAGTACATTAAGGGTGAGGAGAATATATAAGGGTTTTAAATTTGCATAAGGCATATTTGAAGAAGCTATTTATCAAGACTTTTATACTATATTCATTGAAGCAGGTATATACAATGCAGCATAAACTCTGCCAATTCATTTTAAGTTTCCAAAGAGGTTACACTCTGCTTGAAAGCAGGATAACCTGACTTCCTCTTCAAGACAACCACCTAGTGTTTACTTAAATTGAAATTCAAATTGCCTGATTATAATCTTACATGACTCTACTCCTTATAACTCGGAGATAATTTACATTTTTAGACTAATTCTTTTCAGATTTACTTCTTCTCTAATACTGACTTCTCTTCTTTGCAATCACATTACCATTCACAGGACTCATCAGTAGACTCTGTTTCTTAAGCGGTTATTTTGCATACTAGAAGTTATTGAGGAGAGATGCTACAAGAAGCAGTAAGGAGAGGGAAGTTGCTCATGGCAACTGTTTTCCTCTTGTTGCAGAATTTACCACATTTTCTAAGGTTTGTTCAACATTCAAGGTAGCCAAAGGGTCTGACTTTCAACCTCAGCAGACCCTGAGGGCATGTGGAAGCAGCAGCAGTATATGTGGCTTGATTCCCAAATGCCTGGATCTGGTTCTGTGCTGCTTTCAGTTTTTCTGTTTGTAATAACTGTTTTTAGACTGTATAATAAGACAGGTCAAATAACTAATTCAACTGAAGAGTAATGTGACCAAAAAAAAAAGGTTTTTTTCTCCTCATCTGGAAATTGAATTGGGTCTTCTAAAGGGATAAGTAGAAAGCGCTAGAGCCAACAAAAGCATTAAATAAAAAATATACAATTAACTACCCTGCAGGGGCTCTCCTTGCAACCTGGTAAATACAATAATATATCTAGTGTTCATGACTATCTGTGGCATTTCTTTGTGTCTTCACAATAGTATCTCCACTGGTAAAAGCATGGCTATAGCCATGCCCTGTTGAAAAATTCCTTATTGCAATTTTACAGATTAAAACAATAGAGGGTAAATGATTTGCAAAAGGCATATAACCAAGTTGGTATTCCAGAGCTGAAAATACAGCATGAAGATCACTCCGAGAACACACAACTGTTGACTGCATCTGCTAACGGTCCATTTGCGGTTCAATAGACAACCTGAAGGCAGACTGATGAACAGTTTCATCTACTGCTGGTCCTCATTACTGTTCTTTCCCCAGCTTCATCCCTTCAGTTGTTCCAGAATAACTTTTTCTGTGGCCACACAATAAGCTGCATTCAGGTATTCAGCCAAGTTAAAAACAGCTGTAGGGTATTTTGCTGGATCATTCATAGACACACATGCTAAGAATGGTGATAGATCTCAGGCCTGTGGCAAAATAAGGGAACTGTTAATACAATTGTGAGAGATTGCTGGGGAAGGAAGGATGGGTACAAGGTCAAACTGAAACATGACGAAATTATGGGAAGAAAACTGAGGTTGCTCTGTGTTTCTACAGTCCTGAAATCAAACAAGTTGAAGTGATGAGTTCACACACCACCCTTTGTGAGTTCTAATAGTCTTTGATACTTTTCATGATTTTCTAACAATAAAGACTTCCACAGAATATAAATGTCAGACAGTGTCTACAGCAGAGCAAACACATACACACCCAGAATTACAGTTTTTGAGAGTAACTGTTCTTGTGAAATCTTTCTCGGTACCTTCTCACAGTACTCCGATATGGAGAGCAGCACAGTCACTGAACAGAGTTTTATGAGGCAAACTCATAAAACCCTCAATATTACTTCTTGATTCATGGATTTATAAATAAATTGGCTGCTTAATGTTTCACTTTCACATAATCAAGAAAATTACGTATTTTTGTCTTTCATCATTTGCTTTTCATCTCTATCTTGTAAGTTCATTTGAAAGATTGCATTTTCTTTTTTATTTTGTCTCTAGAGATGGGTTTAAATCTGAAATTTATTTCTTTACATAACAAAATCTGAAAGGCAAGCAAGATTATTTTACATTTTTGTGGTTATTTCACTTAACAAAATTATACTGAATCCATATAGCAACATTTCAAGATGGCGCCTCAATTCCACGTAACAATTTGTGCATATCTAGCTGCATGTTTCTTACCTCCCACCTTGTTTTTAGCTCAAATGCATGTAATGTTTTCTTGAAGCATGTTCTTGCGTATAAGTACAAAGATGCAAAACTAACCTGTAAAGAGATAGGACCCACAGTCTGAGAAACACTTAACATCTAAAAGGAGAAAAAAGGACTCTGAGGTGAACCTGGCAAAAGGCGCAGCAGCTCAGTTTCCCTGGGGTGGGAGCCTGAAGAATGGTTGCAGCTGTTTAGACAAGATTAAGGCCTTGCATTAATTGGCTGAACTGTGGGTAGGTGCCTACTCATCGGCCTTACAGGGTCTCAGTATAAGGATTGACAGCTAGTGCAGAAAGCCTGTTCTCACTCATACACTCATGAATACCCCCTCTGCTGTCATGAAGCTGGCAATTAGAGATGAGCCACAAGAGGAATGCCCTTTCCAAGAGGCTGAAAAAAGCCTGGGTTATACAATGAGAATGAAAAAGATGGAGATACTGAATGGATTGCCTGCAGCATGGACAAACAATCTGTTTAAAGGCTATGAGAACAGAAAAGTCTCAAAACCAAATTAGATCAAAAATATGGACTAGAATCTCTTCTGTGGGTCCATACAAATGCCCTGTATTTTTTTCTTTAAGAATTACATGTCCAATTAACTATTCTTTAACATTTGCCATATCTTATGGCAATAGAAAAGAGAGAGCTAGAGTTATACCTGCAAAAGTCTTAGAACAGATCTGATATCCAAGTGTACCATACTTAACAAAGAGCTCACACAGAACTCTGAAGGCTGTTCAGGCAGAAGAAGGAAATATAAACTCCTGATTCCAGTGAAAGTGGAACTGGGAACAAATCCAAATATGCCATTAGATTAAAATGACTCTTCTTATCCATCCAAAAATGAGTAAAGGTAGCAGCAGCTGCTGTTGAATTTCACATCTTCTACTTCAACTGCTGTTATTTAATGTTTCTTTCAGGCCTAAAAATGCTCTTCAGACAATGAGGCCAAACTCTGCCAATATCCTTAAGGATGGACACAAACAGTCTCTACAATGTAAGTTAGAATTTTTAGTCAGTGTAATAATTTATTTTATAGACAAAACCCAGATAAATTATTATGACCAAAATAAGGAGTCATGTCTATCTGAGTCAGCAGTGCCCTGGCAGCCAGGATGACCACCCGTGTCCTGGGTGCATCAGGCACAGCATCACCAGCCAGGCAAGGGAGGGGATTATCCTGCTCTGCTCTGCACTGGGGCAGCTTTGCCTTGAGAACTGTGTGCAGTTTTGGATGCCACAATGTAAGAAAGATGTTAAACTGCTAGAGAGTGTCCAGAGGAGTGCAATAAGGATGGTGAAGAGTCTAGAGGGGAAGGCGTATGAGGAGAGACTGAGGACATTTGGTCTGCTCAGTGAGGAGGAGACTGAGGGGAGGTCTCATTACAGTCTGCAGCTTCCTCATGAAGTGGAGGGCCAGGCACCAACCTCTTCACTCTCGTGACCAGTGACAGGACTTGAGGAAACAGCATGAAGCTGGGTCAGGGGAGGTTTAGGTTGGATATCAGGAAAAGGTTCTTGCCCCAGAGGGTGGTTGGGCACTGGAGCAGGCTCCCCTGGATAGTGGTCACAGCACCAAGCCTGACAGAGTTCAGGCAGTGTTCGGACAATGCTCTCAAGCACATGGTGTAACTCTTGGGGATGGTCCTATGCAGGGCCAGGAGCTGGACTCGATGATCCTTGTGGGTCTCTTCCAACCCAAGATATTCTATGATTTTATGAAACAGCAAGAAACAAATTCAGAAATCCACTCTGACTCCTCAGTCACTTCCTATGACAGCACAACACACCACAAGTTGAGCTTATAATACCATAACAACCAGAAAGCCCCAAAGTATACAGTGCACAGCAGAAGCATAGATTTTGTCATACAGCATTGAAATTATTGTACCTAAAGGACTGCCTCCTGTTTCAACAGATTACTGTGAGAGGTACCCTTAATTTCACACAGCTTTCCAGAACTCATGTTTCCCTGTGCACTTCAGAGCATTGCCAAGAGGAAGACCTAAAGAACCAACCCAAGTTAAAACTTCCTGAGCCACATCTTGTCAGGAATCCTAAAGAATCACAGATACCTCTCACTCATTGACATTCAAGGATCCTCTCTGTCAAGTAGAAAACCATTGTAATGCATTATCGTGCTACTTCAAGTTCAAATTAGCGTTGTTTCACAAACACTTAAATCTGGCAGGAGCAGACATCATCATTTTAAAGAAACTGTTCTACTCCCCACCAGCCTGCTCCAGAACCTCTCCCCACCTCTCTTCCCTACTTCTTTGTGCCAGCATGACACTTCATGCTGTTACACAATGGATAACATCAGTCACTCATAGTTTAATTCAGATCAGTTTCCAAATTCAATCTGCCATTGAGCTGAACAAATACTCCTGACAGGACATGAAAAAGGCATTGCTGAGATGGGGAATAACAAGCAGGAGAATAGGATAATTCAGATTCTTTCACCACTACTAACATTTTACATAGCATTAGCTATCATAAAACAGTAGTCTGGAACGTTCTCCAGAAAGGTTGTGAAACCTTCATCCTTAGAGATACTGAAAACTCAATTGGAAATGGCCCTGAGGAGTTTCATTAGTCTTTAATGCTGGTCCTAATCTGAGCAAGAAGAGTTCCAGAAGTTTCTCTCCTCCCCATCTGCATAATAATGAAATTCTAGTTTCACTGCCCTGCTCAGCCTGCGAGCCTGGTGATTACCGCTGGAGGCTCCAACAGGACAAAAATAACTTTCTACAGAAGAGACAAACCTGTGCATGTAAGAGACAGACCTGTAAGTATGTCTCAGTAACTGAATCCTCACTAGCATCTGAGTGCAGATGGTTTAAAAATTATTTGTCAATAAGGTGGGCACTAAAAGAAGCTAAATATGAGCTGAAAAGTATACGAATTCTTGGAGAATTCTTTAAGCACACTGCAATCAAAACCATTTCGTTTATTAATTTCTCCACGAGAGAGTGTACTCATATATAGTCAAAGAGTTCTATCTACCAAACTACGATAAAATGTTACTTTATCTCTATGTTTCTGGTTGTGAGCCCAGGTACACCGGTCCCATAAGAAATGATCAGTGTTAATACTCCCAAAATGTTTATGAAAATGTAAGGTTTTACTGAAGGTTCCTGTCCTACAATTATTACAATTTACTAAATTAAATAAATTCAATTTTGTGAAAAGGTGTGTTTTTCTAGCAGACAGATTAAATTAGCAAACAAACATTAACAAAAAGCCATGCTAATTTTTAAGAGTAGTTGTAAACAATTATTTCAGCTACATAAATGGTCAGTATTTATTTATAAGAAATAATATATTGCATATGCAGGAGAATGACTTATGATCTCTAGTTAACATACCAACTTAGAAACCATAAACCACAGCTTATAATAGATAATACACACAACAAATCATTGCAACAACAGGGCTGAAGGTAATAAATTGATAAAATATGCATTTATAAAATAACCAGTCCTCCTGATTTTCTTTTCTGCCTCCTTCCCTTCTCTTAACTTCTCTGAGCAGCACTGTGAAATATATTTTCCAGCAGATATTCCCATGCCCAGATTGTTCTCAAAAATGTTTCTCTATTTCATAACTTTTAAACTCTGGTCCATTGTAATTCCTCCCAACACATACACTTTGAAATTAGATCAGTAGAGAGGGTGAAACACTGCATGGAGTTTTGATGCTGCCTGCTATGGGAAATGCTGGCTTCACACTCATTGGACCACACACCATTCTGGCCAATGTAGGATGCCATTGCCTATATTTCTATTAGTTTCCTAATTTTAGATTTTTTTTAATTAATCTATTAGGCAATCCCCCTTTTCTCTACATTGACTGACTTACAAATTATACGTACCAGTAATTTTAAACAGCCTCTGTTTGTGGTCAGGGAAGGGACAGTTCTCTGAATGGGGAAAACACATTCTTTACAGCATCCTATATATCTGTCCTTTTCCCCTATATTTTACCCCTGGTTTGTCCTTCCCTGCACCGCACCTGTGTAAAAGAGTTGGTATCACAGAGTTAATTTCAGGCGCTGTACCTGTAAGGGCCTGTAGCTAGATCCAATGCCCAAGCTATTGGGACCCTTTAGATCCACCCACAGCAGCTGAGCCATCACAGTTATAGAGATGCTTTCAGAAATCCCATAATTTTTCAGATGTGTAAACTAGAAATTAGGGATTAAGTTCTGCAGGCATATCCACAGCGTTGGAGGTTAGGGAATTTTTCCATCCTGTTGCTAGGGAACCTTAACAAGCCTTAACAACTGGGTACTTAAGAGAAAAAAAGATGTGGTTAGGTGGAGTCAGAGGAGGAAAAGCACCTGTCTAGTTGGTAACGTCACTTGTTCTTGGGGCATCAGAGGGGATGGTTCTGCCTTTTGCTGTGACTGTGGGAGCCCAGCTCCGCACTGTCTTTTTTTCTTCCATGTTTGGTGAGCTTTCATTTGGGAAAACAAGGAATCGTGGCCCTCTCCCTCTCCTCCCAGAGACTGTGTTTCCCCGGCTGGGTGCAGCAGCTGCTGCGGAGAAGCCCAGCTGTCACTGACCTGCATTCTCCGCCTGCTGGGATGCACTGCGGCTTCTGCCACCCCTGCAGAGTTTCTGCCACCTTTTGCTTGCTAGCCCGGGTGAATCAAGCCTGCCGGCCAGCCTGCTTCTCTGGTTTCCCGCTGCAGCTCCTCTGGCCATCCAGCCCATCCTGCCATGCAGTCTCTCCACCATTGTCACTGAGAAGAGGATCTGACCTCGTTCCACAGCGCCCCCTGCAGCTGTGTGGGAGTCATCATCCCTGCCCTGCCCAGCTGGGAGCCCAAGAGCACTCCTTGCTAGCCGTGACCGGAACTGCACCAAAGATGGAGTGGTGGTGTCTGGCAGCCCAGAGAAAGCTGCCACCAGGTTTCTCATTTGTTTGTTTGTTATTGTCACTGTTGTTGTTGTTTGTTTTTCTCGTTATAGATACTAGTAAAGAACTGTTAGTCTTTTTCCCATATCTTTCCTGAGAGCCCTTGATTTCAAAATTATAACAATCGGAGGGAAGGAGGGTCATATTCTCTATTCTAAGGGAGGTTCCCACCTTCCTTAGCAGACACTTGTCTTTCAAACCAAGACACACAGGTACATAAACTTTACAAACATAGGTTCCCTAAGGTAAACACATTTTATCTTTTAATTCCCTTATCTCCCTCTTTCAATAGCATGATGAGGAAGAGCTTCCTACTTATTAGAGCAACTGAACAAACAAATTTCAAGTTTCATTGCTCAAATACTTGAGCAGTCTTGGTGACTACAGAGTTGCTTTTACATAGGAACCCATTTTTTCTTTCTGTTTTTGCCCAGGGCATTTTTTAGGCATCAAGGAAAAAAAAGTTAAATGGTGCTTTTCTCCCACCCTGCACCTCCCCCACCCCCCCAAAAAAAAAAGTTATACACATCTGGACAAAGGGTCCTCTAAGATATGTTCATCAACTGCAAATATTGGCATTTTGGCCCATGCCACATCATTACTGATGTTCTCCATAGCGTTCCTTGCAAAAGCAAACTTTATATTTGCCACCTTTATACTATCTCAGCTTGGGACCAAGTAGTAGTGGCTCCTAAGGTGATGAGTATGACATGTTGGCTTCACAGTCTATGTTCTGAGGGACAATGAAAATTATAATCTTCTCATCAGCACATTGTTTTCTGCCTTATGAATAACAGTTAGAAAATACTCATAAAATTACTCATGAACTATGAAATTATTTATGAATAATAGAGGCTGCTTTGAGAAGAAAGGTGCTACTCCAGAAATGCTACTTTGTGACTGTTGTTTCTTCAAATTTCTTCATTTCTTTCTTGGCAAGATGATTCATTCCAATATTTCAGAAAAGCATGAGCATTCCCTCCTTTGAAGTCAGATGTAAACCAGCTGTTTCTTAACTAAAGGTCTCACTCGTGTCTCATGAAGAACATGTTCTACTCACAGGACAGCAGAAATAAAGGGTTTCTTTCTTGAAAAACTATCTTTCCTCAGAGCAGGAGTTGGGGCTTGAGGATTTGTTTTCTTCTTGTTCCTGTCTTTGGGCTAGAATTTAATCACATTCTGAATCTGTATGGATTATCTTTGATCCATATATCTGTTACCTATTCAATTTTCCATTTCAAGTCACCCTGATTTTGATCACTGTTGCCTTATATTTAGAAATTCATGCCTGTTCAGCCCATTCACTGAAACATGTTTTCAATCATGACTTTGCATATGACATCTGTTACTGCACATAAACAATTTCAAAAGTACTGTCTAGTACTATTTCACAGATATCCTAAACAGACAATTTTACTAGTTTGAATCCCTACCCAATGTACTATACCTCTCAACCATTTAATTTTTTTGTTGGTGTAAATCAGTTATATTTCACCTTGAAATAGTGTGCTATCATATCGATGGTAGACTGGAGCTGAAACTGAATATTTACATTACATGGGAAAGAGTCACACAATATTTCACACAGCATGTTGACTATCTGCCATTAGCAACTCTATACTCATTTCACTTAACAAAAAATTACACCATTAAATCACTATTATTATAACTATTGGTTAAATTACAGCTACTGGAAGGTTAACTGGTAGAAAGGACAAAATAAAAGAAAAAAGTATTCATTTGTTTTGCTGTTTTAGGCTTTTTCATACAAAGACCCTGTGGATGTCTCAGTTTTTCTCCTAAACAGCAACATTTATATCAATTCCCTTAGGAGAATGCTTTAAATCAACAATGACAAGACATAAAAAAAAACCCAAAAAACCAACCTGGCACATAGAGAACACTATTTGTGTGGGCAAGCATTCGCAACTCTATCACACCCTCTTTCTCTCTAATTTTTGTGTTCCCTTTGGACAGGACTTGACTATACATGGTTTTCATTAGCTGGATCTCCAAGATTGTGCGGTTCAAGCCACAACTGCACTTGAATGAACCATACCCAGATTTAAAAACTGAAGACTGGATTATGACTCGGTTATATCCAAAGACAGATTTCACAACAGTGTGGTTTTTGTACACAACCAGTCTGCTGAATTCTGAAGCGCTAAAATCCGAGATGTGGCAACATTTAAAACAAGACATGATTTTAAACATTCTAGGTATAAATCACTTCACCTACTGAACATCACCTATGCTTTATTCATGATTAAAAAATGGAGGTCTCTAATCTTCTGAATCTCCTTGATAAACAACCATTGCCCAAAAGTACATCTGGAATGGCCTTTGTGAATCAAGTTAAATTGCTTAGGCTAAAAAGGCATCACCAGAAAGGACGTGTATTAAGAGGATAAAGCAACTCCCACAGGGTCTGAAAGGCAGGACTGCAAACTCAGGAAACAACTGGTAGCCACTATATAAGCATCTGAAAGAAGCCTCCCCTCCATGTGCCTGGGTCATGGCAAGGACTACACTGGATAGAGTCATGAGAAGAATATAAAGAGACAACATAGGGGGTGGTAGAAGAAAGCTGTCCCACCTTATTTCTTGGAGACCTGGCAAGTGATTGTCACCAGTGGAGGAGCTTAATTTTTAAAAGTAAATACCACCAATTTCAACAAAAACAACTCTGATAGGCTTATGAGAGAGGATTCTAAACGTCCTTCCAGGTGAGATTCTCAATACCTTTGCTTCAAAAATTACTCTGAAGCTAACTTCACAAGTGTGCAAAATTCATACATTTCTTAAAAGCTGTAGAATGGCAAAGCTCCCTGTGCAACTATAATTTGACATCTCCACACGGGTGCATTATAAAAATAAAGTGTAAAAGCTGGGTCACAGACTACCTATGAGATCATTCACTCAGAGGTCCTAGCAGCTGGTATTTTGTCTTTGCATATTTATCTAATTTTGTTGCCAAAATTCAGTAGATTAAAACAAAATTGAAGCATGCCAGTGGAGGATTGCCTATACAAACTCATACATATCCATACATCATTCACACACAATTAAATCCATTATGGACTTTGCATAACGGATATTGACTCAAATGTATGCTGGTAGCTTCCTGTTTAAAATCTTAGAACAAAAATTCTCATTAGCTATGTAAACAAGATCTATGCAATCAGTCAACTTTTTCTCCTAAAATACTTCAAAAGCCTAAATTAACTCTTAGAAGTAATTTTTATATAAAATCTTATTATTTTAAAAAGTTTAACTGTTATAACTGTGATAAAATACAATAAAAATTAATTTCACTGCCAGCAGGAGAAACAAAGAATATGAATAAGAAAAGGAAAAGGGAAATAACCACATCCCTGGTCTCATTCATGACACTAAACATGACAGGCAGATATCTCTTTCTTTACGAAGATTGATTCTCTTCCATTTTCTAACAGGACCTGAATAAAGTTGTTTTAAGCTGTTGACAGCTTTTAATAAAAGACCACACATATTTCTGGATTTGGTTTTTTGGACCTAATATTTCATCCTACTTTATGCCCACAATGAAAATGACACTTTTTAGTTTTGGGGTTTTTTTTAATTAATTACAGGAAAAAAGATTAAGACAACCAACCAGAAAAAAATCCCACAGAATTTAATTTGCCACTATAAGTCATAACAGAGCAGCTCTTCTAAGAGTATTTGACTGCATAGGCAGTACTCACAGCTTCTTAGAACCTATTTAGTATTAACTTAATTTTCATTAGTTAATTTCTCCCATTCCAAATATCACATGTTGACCTATTCTGACCTCTTTGGCTACTGTTGTGTGTAGCATAGATACTCCAGCACAATAAAATATTTGTTACATATAGACATTAACATGACAAACTGCTTTGTAAGACAGAGTTTGAAAATCAAAGAAAGTCTTTTCCCTTCATTGTATTATTTTGCCCTTTAGAATTATTCTGAGGGGAAAAAAAGGAAAAGTCGAATTATGGCAGAAAGTTTAGCCATACATTCACTGTGCATTAGATCACAAATCAAGTGAATAAATAAATGAGTGAAATTAATTTCCAGACATTAATCACGATGAAAAATAATGTTGCGCCTAAAGACACAGGCTTTAAGTTTACATATTAGTTCTCTGCTCTACTGCTAATTTCTTGCTCAGTCTCAGCTTCCCTAGCCAATAATGTGACAGTATTACTTTCTCTTCCTATCCTATCCTTTGTTTTCTTCATGTGGGTTATAAACTTTCAGAGGCAGAAGGCTGCCCCTGAGTGCACATTTGTACAGCATCCAGCATAAAAAGCCACAATCTCAGATGGACTCTTTGAGCCTTAACTGAAGACAAGCCACTTCACAACTCTATTTTCAAAGACATCTGACGTGAAAAAAAGCATAGTGAGTAAAAAGGTACAGAAATCCAATGCACATTAGAATTTTACCTTGGGAGCATATTACACTTTCTAATTTGCATTGTTCTAATACTACTTTATAGGCACAGCCTAAATTAAGTTTGATCTCCAAAGATTTGAGACTCTGGGGATCCATCAATGAATGGAAGGCATTTCCTCAACTTTCTGGAATGTACTTCTACAGAGAGTATTACTGTAAGTACTCAAGCTATTATTTCTGTTTTAAAGGCAGCATGGCTGCAAAGAGGTATGAGAATACACAAGCTTCAAACCTACTACCAGCATAAAAAGTCAAAACAAGCCATGTATATGGGTCTTCAGGACCTTATATACCCTGCCTATTTTTCCAAGACTTTTGATGAAACGTATTTCACAGAGTGCAAGAATATTAGAAAGCATCAATCAATGAGTCTGTTTGCATTACGCAGTTATAGGCTGACCCACTATAAACTTCCCGAATGATTTTGAATCTTTAAATTTTATATTAATTTTGGCTTTAAAATACCTTTTTTTTCCTTTTGAAAATCTGAAAACATCACAGACTAACTTATTTTGTCTTCTTGAATTGTGGAATCCAATGCACATGAGTTGCTATAAAAAACATCCACTACATTGTAGTAACTGACCTTTGGCCCATCCTTCATATCTTCCGGCACTAAGGGAGAATTCACTGGATTAAATCATTAATCATAACCAGCATCTTTGAGGACAGATCTTTCTTACAGCAAATAAAGTACCAGTGTTGCATGTGGTGGTCAGAGGATGCAGACTATCACTACCCAAAAGGACAAAGTTACCACTGGGAATGTTTTAGAAGTCATTAGCTCAGCACATTTAGTTTAAGGTGTTCTTCCACCACTGGTGTTACTTTTCAGGACTGAGCCATGTTTTCTTAGCAGTGCTGCTGGACTGTGTTAGGACAGGGTTTTTTAAGGCTGATTTTGAAGTCATATTGGAAAGATCTCAACCATCTACTCAAGAAGGAGGAAGTCCCATAACACCTTTAAATAAGCCATCCCTTACTACAGAAATTATGGGTAAGAAAGTAAAAAAGACTTACTGCACTTCAACTTTCCATATTCCATTTTCACACATGTTTTAGTTGTACTTTCAAGCTTTATCTGTACTGGAAAGTAGTATAAAGACACTGTTACATATTTTCTTAAAGGAGCAGGGCTAGCTGATTTTATATGCAGTTGCTGAAACTAAATATAGCTTTTAAAATTAATATATTTTTACTGTCACACAAGGTTTCACTGTAGTAATATACAGAAGAATATTTTTGAAGAGCAACAGTATTGTGGTAGTGTTCAGAAATCCCTGTACCTAACTACGCAAACACTGAATACGCTCTCTGTCTAGAAACTTAATCTCCTTCAAGTGTTAATGAAAACAATATTTATAAATACATGAAAGATAAATGGGAAACAGACGTAAGTCTAAATATCAGAGAAAAGCTGTGTAATGACAGTTCACTGGATGCGAAACATTAGTGCTTGTAACTTTCCCTCTTGTTCCTTCTTGTAACGCACTGTTACAATTATTGCTCCCATGGCTGCAAGCTGCCAACAGACTCTCAACAATACCTAAGAATAGACATCTAAGCATCACAGGAGTTTCATCTTTTCTGTACTGTGTAAACAACATTTGTCAAATTAAGCTTTACATATATTAGAAACAATTGCTTTGCAAAACAAAGAAGTATCAACAGGCGAAAAGTTACGTTCATGTATTTACACTGACATTAGAATGAAACAGCTGTAACTGATGGGAGGAAGTAATGACAATGTCAGTAACAACTGTTCACAATATTAGTGTATGTTTTGTCATACCGTATGTTAAAGACAAAAATAGTCCCAAAAAACACACTACAGCATACAGGCATATCCCCATTCATTATCCCCAGGGGCTTTCCACAGTGACTCTTCTGCTTCAGTGTGTTTCTGTTTACCAGACTCCCCTATTCAACAGACCTAACACAGGCCTGTCTCTTTCCTTTTTGGTATCTGCACTCAGGATACACCAAGTAAGTTCCCCCTACTATGTCATGTGCTTTTCTCTAGATCTCACTGGCAGGAATTACTGGGAGAAGGCAGGGAAGGGGCTGGGGTGAGAAGGGAAGGGAAAGTGTTAAATAACTACTTTATGCAGATCTGATGCTCCTTAAAATAAGTTACTCTTGGCTTTGAAATATATGTGTTTGCTGCAATAACTGGATACTGCAAGAAAGACAGTAATCACAAAAATCACTTAGTTGCCTACAGAAAAGAAAGGTATTCCTGTTTAAAGAAGAAAGCAGAAATTAAATTAGGACAACTCAGGTTTAGCAAACTAGACTTAACCAACCAGCACATCGTCAACCCACTCTTATGGTTTTTCCCATGGTTACCACTCTGACTGCGGTCAATGCATTTTCAGTGACATTCACGGCACACTCTGGAGACATGATTACTAAAACTGAAGTCAGATTCTAACATAATCTTACATCATTTGCAGTCTCACATTGGACTTTCTCCCCCATCAGTCTGCAGGGGCCAGAATATTTTCCACCAAAAAAAAGATTTTAAAATACAAATAGAGGAACCACTGTGATCTTCAGAACATAAAACAGGACATCAAAATCCAGTTCCAGCTTTGACACTATGAACCAATGTGAGAAGGTTGCTGCTACGGAAAAAATGGAAAACCAAAAAAAGACAGAAAAAAAAAAAAAAGAAAAAAAACCTATGGAGAAAAACCCTGACTCTTGAACCTCAAAGTATTTTGGTTGTCACCGAAAGCCAGAGCAAAAACATTTCTTCAGGAAAGAAATGGCAAAGAAAACATAAAAAATTTGTCCTTTCACCATTGTACTTACTTGACTGAAGAGCTTTGCACTTTTGATACACACAACTCACCCTCAAAAGGTTTGTGAAAGTCAAATTCCAAACAAGGCAGAATAAGTGAAGCAACAGAGAAACGGCCTGGAATGTTGTTGAACACTTAAATGAATCAATCTATTACCTAAACCCACTCTTCTTATTTTGTTCAACGATTTTTTGAGAAAAGAGGTAGTGTAAGGCTGTTTGTTACCAGTTTCCTTACACAGAACATCTGTAATACTGAATTAGAGCAGAGGTGTTATAACTAATAATGCACTCAATTAAACAGGGGTTATTGAAAATAGCTTTTGGTAGGCTAACAAAGATATGTACACAGATGTATTTGGATTAAACCACTCAGCCAGTCTTAAGGTCAGTCTCATTCCACTATTGCTTGTGCTGCCTTTCCTCCCCACTAATCCTATCCATTTGTACACCTTTATTCTGGGTTAATTTTCTGTCACTTTAGTGAGCTTAATTAGCCAGTCCAGGAATCCTTGTGATGCACTGGAAATGGCAGGCATACATTGCCTGGAGTGAGACTGCACCTTTCATTGGCAACTGAACTTTAGACCAGTTCTCACAGAACTTCTTTCATAAGTATCTTATCTCTTCTAAACTGCACAGCTTTTGACTTCCTGGTTCTTGTTATGTTATTTGAAACACTTATTCAGTTTTCATATTCTCTTTCACTGAATTTCACAGTGGAGGAACTATAAATAAGGAAAAATGAAAACAAGGAGAAACCTATCCTCTTTCTTTCCCCCTCCAGAGACATCAAAGATTGTGTACATGTATTAAAAAATATTCCTTTCTCCTTTTTTTGTGTCACGTTTTGATTTTAGCTCTGCTAAACTCACTGATCCTTTTTCAAATTAAACTCAATGAAAAAGTGCATGCATGTTATACTAATTCTGGGAAGTTATGTAAATGCATAAAAAATACATGCTCCTTAAGCTTCCAGAATAGTTTATGTCACCCTGAACACATCCTGCTGATTTAATAGCAAAAAAATATATTTAAAGTATTAGCTTTGCTGAAGGAAATGACTAAACAAATTTGAAATTTAACTAACAACCACCCCACTTTATGTCAATGTTATACATATCTAAGGCATTAATGTTGTTACAAAATATTCTATTTTGGTATAGTCAGATTGGAGTAGAATTCTGGACAGCCTTCTTTAGGAAAATAAGCCTGACCACCCTAATATCACAGTTTTAGTCTATACACTGGCAATATTTTCTCTAAGAGAGCTCTATTACAATTGGCTTAACATGGCAGAAATGTTGTCAATAGCTTTGACAGACAGGAATTTTGCAGTGAGGTCATAGGCTTAGTTTGGATCTTCCCTTGTCTGATTAGACAGAGAGTATTCTACCACAATTGGCTTTAGTCAGTGATGTATTTTCATTCCCAAATACCTGTCATCACCATCACTGATGCATTCAGGAAGAGCAAGACTACAGCCAAACAGCATGATGTGTTGATAGCAGTTGAGACGATTGAGATAACTGAAGAACTTCAGGAACTTTTCCATTTCAATGCTCTTGACAATGGAAAGAACAGAAGTGACAGTGGTGTAGTTATATGGCAGCATTTGGCACTGGCTGTTGGTGAAATTTATGCAGGCACCTGTGAAATCAAAACAATATATTTAGAACAATAGTATCACCATTGGATAGCTGCTTCAAAGCATTGAATAGCTATTGAATAGCTATTGAATTGACTAGTCAGTATTTACAATATATATGCAATGCCAGTATCTCACAGGTAAGATTACATTCCATAATGCTACCATAATACTGTCAAAAAATAAGAAAACAATTAAACCAGAGACGCTTAGTTTGGAAAACCAAATCAGCTCTTAGATATTTTCACAATCCTCTGGCTTTGTACAAAACTGGATTAGAAATAACACAAAACCAATTTCTTTCTGACGCAGCCTGGATATGATCAAATTCAGAGGAAGCTGAGAACGGAAGCCACACAGAAAAAAAATAAGGCTAATTGGGTTCTGAAGCTGCTCTGGCTTTGGTGTTCCCATAAAGTTTCTCTTTTTGCTACCATTCTACTTTGCATCTGCCTTTCCTGACAAAATCATAGGCTTGCTTACATATTTTCCCCAAAGTGATGTTTTTACTTCTGTAGTCTTTCTCCTCTAGCCTAACAACATATCACAAACAAACTATTAAATTATAGTACTTATGATAGCTCCCTACTTTGCTGAAGGCCTTTCCAGGCCATCTAGTCAGGCTCCAGCAACATTTTATTTACACTCAGAGCATATCCATGTTGTGCAGTAAGTAGGAGCCTCAGCCCATTCTCAAGACCAGACTCTGCCATGCTGTAAACAAATCAAACTCACGCTAAGTGATTATTCCAACCCCAGCCTTCTGAAGGGAGAAAACTTGAGCACATTCAAGCCTTAGCACTCCTCATTATCTGAGAAAACTGGACATAAGTAGCAGACTACCATAAGGTAGATCCTTTCCATCATGAGACATTTTGGGACTGGCTTCTTCCAAGAATCATCTGGGTTATTTACACCTGACCTCCCAACTTGATAAAAGCTAGGGATGTAAAGCAGACAGGATGCAGATCTAAGGGTTCAGTAAGTCTGTCTTTTACTTACCTTTCAGTCTAGACACAGTGTTCGCTATCTAAATGCACTAGTGGCAAATTCTGGTATCTATGGACTAATACAACCTCACGTAAGAGTAGGGGGAAAAAAAGCATAGTGAAGGAAAAAGTGCATTAGAGTTATTCAAATTGCAATGTCTGAAGGGATGGACAAAGAAGATGGGTTTCAGATTTTATCTAGACTTGGTAAAAAGCAATCTCTATTTTCCCAGTGCCTGAGGAGTATACCCTTCTTCCTCTCCAGAAATTTCAACAACAATTAAGGAATTGAGTCTTGCTCCACGGAAAAAAGAGCAAATCTATCCACTTACATCTGTAAGTTCCCAGATTAAGATTTCCCTGCCTCCCAGTACTGCCAAGAAGAAATTTTTGTGCCAGTATACACCTATTTCTGCCAGTGTACACCCATTTTCACCCAATCTCTTCTCATTCCCACAGTAAAGCTAATGGATCTGATCATCTAGGAATCATAGTTTTCCATAGAATTCTGAGACAGATTCTCCATTCAGAATTAAAAGTAAATTCTGTGAGACCAGCAAATAAGTGACAAGTCTCATAATTAAGAGAACTTTCAAAACTGCAGAGTGCAGTTTTCGAAAGTGACTGTATGAGTTAGCACCACACGCCACTGATTCTCAGTGGAAGTCCTGCTCTGAAGTTGTAAAGTTATTTTTGAAAAATACCATCAAGATGATCATCAAATCTACCCGTTAGGTTGTAACACCAAAATCTGGTGATACTAAAATAGCTTTCCAGGGGAATGGGGCCAGCACCTCTGGGAAAGCACAATTCTGCACATGGGAGTGAATGAGGAAAATAGAAGAGTGAGGAATAATCCTGTAACACTGAGGTGAGAGAAGGGGAAATGGTGCTTCAGGCAGCAGAGCAGAGATTTGCTCTGCAGTCTGTGGAAGGGACGTGGGATGGAGCGGTTATCCACTCTGCAGCCTGTTGAGGACTCCATGCAGGAGCAGATGGCCATGTCCTGAGGGAACTGCAGCCTGTGAAGGACCAGTGCTGAAGAAGGCTTAGCCTGAGGGACTGTAATCCCACAGGATCTTTCCTGGAAGGACTGCAGCCCATGCAGAAATCCAGCACTGAAGAAGGGAAAATTGTGAGGAGGAAGAAGCAGCATAGTGGAACTCCTATGGAGCAATCACAACCCCATTTCCCATCCTCCTGTGCCACTCACAGCAGGGAGGACATAGAGGAGTTAGGAATCAAGGAGCTAAGCTGAGCCTGTGAAAGAAGGGCAGGATGAGGGAAGGTGTTTTAGTTCTTGTATTTGTACCTCACCATCCAAATCTGGTTTTAATTTGCAATATATTCAATTAATTTTCCCCAGGGTCTGTTTTATACCTGATAGCAATTGGTAAGTGAGTTTTCTGCCTTTCACTCAACCTAAGAGATTTTTCATCTTGTTTCCTGCCTCCCACTGTCCTGTGGAAGGGAGGAAGTGAGAGAGCAGTTGGGTGGATCTCTGTCAGCCCATAAAGAGCAATCCACCATAGTCTAATAAAAAATGACCTTTCTTTCCAAATTCAAGTAACATGAATATATAATTGAGAACGCTAAAACAATTCTACAATGTTAGTTTCAACTCGTGCATCACTGTACTGTCTCTTTAAATACTTTACTTAGCTAGCCCAGATCCCACTTAGCCATGTCAGATTTGGATAATTTTTATGTGCCTCTCACTGCATGGAGCTGGTCATGGCAGGGAAGATAAACTCCATGCCAACCAAGGAGAACTTAAATAGAGACATCACAGTCAGAGACATGTGACAAAAATTCAGTGATGTTAGGAGAGGAAGCCCAAGAGAAGGCCAAATTATAGGTCATCTTTCTGTATGGAAGGCTGGACAAAAGCAAGGAAGATACAGGGACACATCAAAGATGCAGTAAGAGATTTAGATAATTAGGATAATTCCCACTACAGGATAAAATTCCTATGAGTCTTTGTGTGAGGCTATATTGAATGTATAAGTGTACAAATCATACACTTTGCACATAACCTGGGCAGAAAACCAAAATCAAGTTGTAGAAGGATATAACTTAAAAGAAATCTAGCCTTCAATTCTTTTCAGGTCTGAACAACATCTCTGTATCATTTGTAGTATCTCCCCCATTCTAAAACTCTCAATTCCTCCCCCAGTCTAAACTCTCAATTTGTCTAAAAAGCACTCTGTTGGTTATTCTGCAGCTGTTTGTGTCAGAACATATTTTGAATCACAGTTCAAAATCAATAAAGAAACTTCACAGAGAGTTTGGCCCTTCTACTCAAAATTTACCAGTCGAAGTAAGTCACAATTTTCTTCACATTTTCAGTTTGGAGCCACTTCACTTGGCTTTGTTTTTAAATCAGACAGTAAAAGATAATTTTTAAAAAATTTCTTTTTCTGCTTTCCCTTAGTACTTCCCTTTCAAGACTCCTAAATGTGCTTATCTTTTAGATAACTGTCCTGAATCTACCACTGTAAGTAGTGAGACAATGAAAGCATTTCATTTCTTCCACAATTTCATGCTCTTCAGTGTTTGAATAATTCTTGCCATCTACTGGAGACCCCTGCTGTCTACTCCCCAGAGTCTCTCTTATTCTGGACTCAGTGGAAATTACTATTTATATGACATAACCTCCCATGCCATTATATTTCCTTTCATATTCCACCTTTACCTTCTTTTCTCTTTCTGTATCACAATGTCAGCTACATTCTATAATTTCCACAGTCTTGTATTGTTAATGCAGCTCTTATTTTCAGACAAAGCTTTCATGTCCCTATTTGTATACTTTTACTTCTACCCAAGATCTCAAGCATGATCTAACAGTCATTACATATAATGAGTGCATATTACCTTTCAATCATGACCGCAATTTACTCCTCAACATATCCCACCTTGCTTGTTGTTTCTTCGGTATTTTCCGCTACTTGGAATTCATCCAGCTTTTCTGCACTTAAAGGCTTATGGTTTAGATGAGATTTTTTGAAAATTGTTTACACAAGAAATTTAAAAATACTTACAAGAGTGTAAGCTATTCAGACAGAAATCATTTGAGCCTATTTTAAAACTCATAGTGACTGGGGGTGCTTTTTTTGGATTAATATCTTAGTTCTAAAGAACCATTACACTTTTATGTCACTTGACCTTCAGTTCTATTCTTTTCCTTCGTGGAATGCTGAAACACTTGAAACACAAACATTGCAAATGTACCTTTATCTAAATAACAAATGAAACACTTGTTTTAACCAGACTACCTAGTCATCCTTCCAAAATTTGGTCTACCTAAATGAGAGAATCACACCGTTTTATATGCAGTTAAAATGATAGGTGTTAATGAAAGCATTACAAACACAAAGTCTGCTCTTAACTTTATTCCTATTTATTTTGAATCACTAACTGAATACTTGAGACTGCCATACCAAGATTTAATATCTTTCATTGGCTATCCAAAATGAGACACCCAGTTCTAAAAGGCATTTATCTCATCAGAGATGCACTATTCTAGTAAACATTAATTGAATGCCTCAAATCAGAGGTCACAGTTTTGGGAAAAGTTGCAGAACTTCTCTGTCAGACCATGGGTAATTAAGGGAATTCTTAAGTTTAGCACTATTCTTAAGATCTTTAGAGAAGAAACTGCTTAAAACTCTTTATATCCTTGCATGTAGGGATAAAAGTTAGCCATAGACTACATGAACAATTTTTTTCAGAATTACTGAGCACCAGCAGACCCTATTCAAATCAACAGGGGAGATAAGTACCAACTGATTTTTTTAAAGCAATAACTTTGGTTTATTTGGAACTTCAATCTTGAGCCTAGACAGCTTCTCTACTGAAAGTATCTGTTAAACATGTGCTGAAGTGCTGTCTGAATAGGAATGAAGTTAGCATATGCTCAAATGCTGTTCTACATAGTTGCTTTCCCATTTTAAATATGCCACTCTTGACTTTGTATTTCCTTGAGATTTAATGCGAACCAAGATATATTGTCACCACAATACTGGAAAAATAAAAAATTTGCTAAAGAGACGTCTGTAAATGAAGCAGGTTCCAAATTCTTCATGACAAAGAAAGTGGAGCAAAAGAAATAAAAGTAACACAATGAATGAAGAAGAGCTGAATGCTGTCTACCCATCTGTGGTTCCTGCTAGGATTCTCTTCAATTGCACATATTCCTCCTGTATCTATTCAGGTACACTTGCACAAATCAAAAGAGCATTTCAAACTTCCACTCAAACTGATTCTTAAAAAGGAACATCATGTACATAATACATGTCAACTGCCTCTGATTAGCTCAAAACTTCTTCTAGAATAATAGACACAATTCACTTCTGCAACCCTATTAAATAAGCATTGTATGATCACTGCATAGGAGTAACTTCAATAATGATTCCATGAATAAAAAAGAAGTTGTAGTCAGTAAGAAGCTTATAAAATATAAATCACATGGTTCAAAAGCATTGATTTCTTAAGGTTTCTTTACTGATGTACATCAGGCAACATTTTCCATTTTCTTATATCTAAAGCACAGGTTCTCTTATACAATTAAAGCATTCCTTTATTATACATTCACCTTCTTTAAAAATAGCATAAAAAGATGTAGTTTCAAGATTAAAATTAATCTCTAATTTTTAAAGATGGAGACTTACTGAGGAGTAAATTGTTCTACAGCTACCTTTCTCTAAACTGATGCCTACTACTACCATACAGTTA
This sequence comes from Dasyornis broadbenti, assembly GCA_013397935.1. Taxonomy (NCBI): domain Eukaryota; kingdom Metazoa; phylum Chordata; class Aves; order Passeriformes; family Dasyornithidae; genus Dasyornis; species Dasyornis broadbenti. The sequence goes on from VZRN01002244.1 coordinate 390,697, forward strand.
TCTGCCAAAAGAAATCATGAGATCAGCGTTTGCCTTGTTGCTGCCTCCCTCTTATACCTGCTCTGTTAAAAAAAACCACTAAAACTATAGGAGGTTGCTCTATCACAACTAAATTTTGTAACATCCACATAAGGCAACAAACCCATTGGTGATAGCATCACCACTTCCATGACACTTCCCGTTTCCTTTGCAACTGACAAACTATTTAGTTATACCATGGAAATAGAGTGCTCATACCTAAAACCATCCATTAAGCACTGAGAAAGGGAAGAAAAAGACAACTGCATACTCTGGTGTAAAAGCACAATATTACAAACAACTGTCCACAGCAAGGTCCCCATTTCTAATAGCCTCTCTTGACAAGATCAAAATACCCTTGAGGAGCTGACCAGTATCTCCCTTTCAAGAGGGCTACCACAGTCAACAAGTTTTTGGTAAATACCACATCTGTAGACAATAAAAAAGCAAAAGTGTGTGGAAACAGGAATACCACCACTACCAAAATGTAAAAAAGATGAAGGGATGGAAAACAATGTAAAAAGATGCCCCCCTTTGATCTGTGAAAAATAAGCATTTCTCATTTGCTAGAATGGAGATCCTCTACAGTATACTGCAAAATGGAAACATGGATTAAGAAGCACTTAACTAAGAGCACTAATAGCTGTTATTTTAGGTGATAATGGGCATAAATGATCCTGCAGACTTTGGGAAATTATCAGAAGCAATTTACACATGAAATGTAATGTCTTGATCCCTAAAGAAAGGCTTAAGAGGAATGCATTTATACAGCTTTAATACAGCACAAAGACATAATCTGAAAAGAAGTAGTATAAGTTTGTTACATTTATATGTGGGTAGACATTTGACAAGCTCGTGTCTCCAGAAGGATCACACTCATGTTTCAGTAACAGTGATGGTAGCCTAAAGATATAAGTAAGATACTGTCCAAGTAAGATCCTAACAGAAGGTCATGACTTTCCTTACGTCAAGTGACATGGTCAGAAAAACATTTCACAAGACAATTGAACTGATGCAATGGTGCAATACTGCTTCCTCTCAAGCATGTGTGCTTTGAAACAACTTCTGTGCCAAACCACCCAAGAGCTCACTTAGCCAGTGTTAGAACTGAGTCAGCTCATTGAGCAAACAAATGCCATAAAAAGCATGCAGCACTGTATGGTTCAGAGCAAAAGGAATGGGGACACCTTCTCAGTACCACTAACCTCTAAATGAAGTCCAGCTGACTCAAAACAGCTTATGCGGGGAAGAGGAAAACAAACTTTTGAACAGCAAATTCTATCCATGGATCTGAAACAAAGTCAGGCACCAGAACTAGCTGAAAACAATTAAATGCTCTGCATTTAATTTCATTCAGCTAATGAATTACACAATTTGAAAGGAATAAGAGATTGTCAACTCCCCCTAGTGCTCCACAGGTACCAAAGGGGGAGGTGATAAAACTACTGACCACTTGCAGTAGAGAGAAAAACAATTCATTATCTCCCAAGTCACAGAAGGTGGATTAGCCATGAGGAAAATACAACTCATATTTTAGATCATAGTTGAAGTGTTATCATAATTTTTTTTTTAAGGCAATCTGTACCAGCTGCTGTAGAGTGGAACACCACACCCAGTCTGCCCCAGACACTTCTTGCTCAGAGCAAGTCATAAATTCTAACTCAGCCATTCTCCTGACCAAAGAATATTGCAAAAGGCTGGACACTTCATCCAGTCACCTCATCTTTTGGAGTCCCATTTCTTTCAGCAAGTTGCTTCCAGATGCTGCACTTCTTGGCTGAAGCGCATACTGCATTAATCCCTTGGGCAGGCACAGCTGAGAGCAGGTAAGCTCTCAGAATGAAAGCTGAGGCTGAACGTCTACCCCCCACGAGGTGCAAGCTGGCCTGTGTTCCAGATCTGGTATTTTGATTAGTCATTTCCTAATTACTGGATTCTTTAGTGAAATTGGAGACATATTTCTAAGAGCCTACCCTTAAACAAAAGGCATATATTGAAATTAATTTTAGGATTAGGTCTATCATTAGAGGATACTTTCCATGGCACATTAAGTTGGACAAGATTTTGCCATTGTTTTGAAACATGTACATTACTTTACCACTCTTAATAGGCCTTTTTTTAAAAGTTTGCATAAAAAATGGTAGCTTCCACTGGAATCAGGCAGGCATCCAGATGTTTTTGGTTGGGTTTTTTGGTGGATTTTTCTAACAAACATGTTTTCAATAAGTGAAAATAAATGCTAGCTTGATGGACAACATTTAATTATGTACCAATATTGTTGTGTTCAAAACAAAACAAAAAACCACATTGCTTTCTTTGTAAAAGACTTAAAACAGTTTAGGTTATGAATAGGTCAGCACAGAAATAGGCTGTGCTTGAGCTGTCCCAGTTCTCTCTGGTCAATTACCTTTCTAGAATAGCCACTCTTCTGATCTATTTAATAAGAAATCAGGATCCTTTTTTTCCAAGTATATCTCACAATGACAACTATACTCACCTCAGTTTCAGATAAAAATAACACAGCAAACCTCTCCCTGTGAAATCTGTCTAGAAACGAAGAGCAGAAGACACCACCTCATTTGAAAATGGAGCACTGCGAGTACACACAACATACGCTTTGCAACCTGCAGTTTCCCACTTTGAAGTTCAGAGGGGAAGCTTAAGATCTGGGTGTTGATCATTAAAGCCCTGGTCAACTAAGGCTGATCAATCTAACAAATTAATTGTTTTCCCTATGGGAAATTCCCACAACTATATTTTTAAGAGGCATGTATGTGCTTGTTTTGTTATAGCATTGTCATTGTCTCTAAAAGATCGTTTGTGTTAGCCAGAAATACTGCAGCCTGGATCTTCTGAATTTGATAGCACATTTGGCAAAATATATGTTGCAAGACAGGAGATACACCTTCTTTGGCCATTTCTTTATTTGACTGCTACTGACTCTCTTGTTTATACCACTGGAATTTTCTTTTAAGCATTGTATTTTTAAAATATTCAGTGATGGCCTAATTCTTTGTTTACCACTGGAGTCTGAATGCTTCTGTTCACAGACAAGCTTAGCTGGCTACATTAATGGAGTTATCCTTTAATGTTCAGTTACGCTGTTGTGTGAACAAAGAAGAATTCTGACAAACTTTCTCAGCCTGAACAATTAGAAGACAAATACCACCCTATTCTTTAGTGTGTAAAAGGAAATAGTTTAAGAGCTTAACATGATATAACTGTATGTCAGTTCAGATTCTATTTAAATTTCAGGAACATGATGCCTGCAAGTTGCTTGTGCAAACTGAGATTTTTAAATCCTAGTACTTCAACTTCACAGAATGGAAAGTCCATTTATTTCTTTCAAAAATTCCACTAATAAATACCAATAGCTTCCTTCAATGCTCTCTCTTATAGGTCATTGTTTAATTGCCTATGTCAGTTAGAGAGAAATGACAAATCTCCCCAAGAAGATTAGGAATAAATTATGTCAAATACCACTAAACCAGATGTAATGCTAAACTTTTTTCAACCATGCAAAATGCACATGTTCTACTCCCAATTTTTTTATGCCCTAGAATCACAGAACTTTTGGTAGAAAGAGTCCTTTGGAGGTCTCTACCCAGTTTGCTGCTCCAAGTGAGATTGCCGCCAGCATGTTGTCATCCATGACTTTCTCTGAATCTTGGAAATGCCTAAGGAAAAGGATCTCACAGCTTCTGTAGGCAATGGGTTCTGCACTACTCATCCAGTGAAAAAGATTTTCCTAATTTCTAGTATTAACCTCTGCTATTTTATCTCACTTGAGAGAATAATTTTTTCAATTATCAGTCATAATAAAGGTGAGAGAGACAGATTTTGTGCATGGATTAGTAGCTAAATTAATCTTTAGCTGTACTTGGCTATTTATCACTTTCTCAGATTCCCATCCCTACAATAATTTCAAATCATGGTACTCATTATGTTGTTCTTGAATTTCATGATTGTGAAAGATGACAGTGACTGTAAATCACTTAGTTGTATTAACGCTCTGACTTTCCAATATTTGGACAAGAGTTTAGAACTTACCATTTTATATCAATGATGGCTCTGTACCCACATCTGGCTTTACTCTATCTATTATAATCCATAACAGATCATGCAGAAGCACAAAATAGATAAACTTTCATCAATCATAAAATCACATACAGCTACCAGATGGAAACAAAGTGATCAATCACGATATAGAACAAAACATATATTAACATCGTCTTTTTGTTGAAATAACCACAGAAATACTTTTAAAATAGTTTCAGACAAGCTGATGGGTCTGAAACAAAAGTCAGTGCCTGCAATTCTCAAACAATTCTCTTCAGATATGCTTTGCTTCATTGTTCCCATCCTTGAAAGTTTCACAAAGAATTTGACGTCTTGCTTAGCCTCTTGGTCAATTCATGGTTCAAATTGACAACAAACATCTACTTAAAATACAAGCAACAAGGTTAAAAACCTATGATGGATGCATAACAGGAGTAAAGCTGAAAGTCTTCCATTCTTTAGTTTTAAAGGTATACACACCCACAACTCCAGAAGCACATGTCATTTAGACACTAGAACAAAGCTGACTTTGTCATTATTTCCAATCTAGAGTAGAAGTGGGAATCTCTCAGTCTAAAGGAAACCACACCATTGAAGGGTCCAAAGATCCATGGAACTTCAAGGAGGGTGTGGTAGTTGTTCACAGTACTTATTACTTATTCATCCCAACAAATATTTGAGGTCTGTTAGATGTCTTACACAGAACACTGTTTCATCAGACTGAATTTGAAGAGATAATGATCTACCGACAGAAGAACTGCAATAATGAGCCATGAATTTATTAAAGGGAATTGAAATCACAAGCTTAGCTAGAGGTAAATGCATGAAAATGTTAACAACCGCATTACAATTTTCACACAAGTATCTGACATTTTTGACAAACTTGCAGTTACCTGACAGCAGTAATGCACCAAGCGATAAAAGCTTGCAAGCTTTTTTTTCCCTTATAAACATAAATGGTAGCAAAAAACTGCTGTATACTCTATATAATGAGTAATGGCCTTTAAGAATCTTTTAGATTTCAGCTAATAAATACATCATAAATGTGAGAAACTTCACAGTTTCCTTTCCAAGCTATGCCCATACACTCATAAGAAACAACAATGGTGAAACTGATAAAAACCAGGTTCCTGCTACTGAATTTAGTGAAAATCCACCATGTTTCTCTTCTAGGTCACTAATTTTGCCCTGTGAAACGCAAACACAATTTTAAAGTTCTTCTAGAGAAGAAAAGCAGAATGGCTCCAGTGATTATTTTGACTAGTGAAAAAAAATGCATATTTAAATAAGAACTGTATTGTCAAAATTTTAGGGCAGCTTTTTTCACTATCTTTAATTTTGAGAGAAAATGTAGGTGTAAGTGAGGTAATGAAACAGAAGGTACTGCTGGAAGAGAAAATACTCTTGAGCATGGACTCAAGCACCAACGAAGTTAATAGTTACCATATTAGTCTATTCATACTTGCATTTATATGAAAATATACAGTTCAGTGGCTAAATTCCTGGCCTGATATTTAGGAAACTGCTTATGTTCTTCTATGCCAATCTGAAAAACAAAAACCATTTTCCCTTCAAGAGAAAATAATGTTTTAACAATGTTTTGAAATTTTTTTGAGGACAAGAATACCCTAAAAATCTACCATGGGTCTATTGCTGCTATTACTTCTTATATATTTGGGTCTATTCCAGCTCGTATGAGTAATTAAACATACATTGAGCTAAAAGACAAAATGATTTATTAGATCACTGCTGAAAATACTGGGGATTAGGGAAACGCAAGCTTATGGACTGACTTGGGATGCAGTTATTGGATACCTTAACTTCAGTACCAAAAAAATCTTTAGTATGAGCAGCAGAAGGCAGAGATAGAGAGACACGAAATGTCTTCTTTCTGCACTACTCATGGCAGATTGTGTGCAGCTATCCCCACAGCGGTTTTCATATTGCTCTTTCCCATCAAACAGAAAGGTGCGCCAGACCCTCTCTACTAGTAGTGGCAGAACACCAGATTCTGAGTAGAGGAATTCTAGAAGTGGCAGAACACCAAATACGAATAAGAAATGCTGGGTAGCAACAAAGAGATTTATTTCATGTATAAATTGAGTATATTTAAGTGATAAAAGAATTAGGATAACATCTAGACTGAGTGAAGGATTGCAAATAAATTAAGTCACTCAGTTTCAAAGACGTGCTACAAACCTTAAAAGACCCAAGGGTCCTTTGCACTTAGGGAGAGTAAAAAATGCAAGCAAACATAAACCCTGTGCTTTCTGAAACTCATACAGTGACTCGCTTTCACGAGGACACTTTTCCACTGCATTCTTTAAAGCAACCGTTTAGGGCTCAGAGGGATGTTCAGCGTCCTGCAGAGCTGTGCAAGTGCCCGTATTTCGCTCCCCAGGAGCGCCCGCGGCCTCGCTCCGGCGCCCTACCTGTCCCTCTCCTGCCTCTCTCCTGTCCCTCTCCCTTCCCCGTTCCTGCCCCTCTCCTGCCTCTCTCCTGT
>VZRN01002244.1:397445-485902 GCA_013397935.1 Dasyornis broadbenti
CGGGGCAGGAGCGCGGCCGGGCCGGGCCGGGCCGGGCGGGCTCCCCCGGTTCCCGGACGCTGCAGCGGCCGCGGGGCTGCGCCCGGCGATCCCAGCTCCTCACAGCCCGCGGGGCGAGGGGTGCCACGCACACAGGGACATGGCTGAAGATCAGGCTTGGCCATGTTACTTTTCACGTCAGGATCTGGCTACCGGCAGAGTTCTCCACTGAAACGGTTTTTGCGAAATGGCAGAGGGGTTGGTTACTAGACTCTCTGCGAGGAGAGATCTATAGGAGATTTGGCACAAAATAAAAGGGATATTAAATATACATATGCATACACACAAGTGAGTGGAAGAAACAAAATCAGATACTAATACCTCTTGTCCCAGTGTATATTCCATTCATTTACAGGATGTTTTTCTAGGAACAATATCCGCCTTGCTCTCCTTCTTCCTATCTCCCCAAATCATCAGTATTACAAAACAGGGAGTCTGCTTCGTCTGAATCAAGTCTCCCACTTTAATGCCTAAGTGCGGTCTGCTTTTGTTTCAAAGAGAAAAAAAGTACCAATAAAATTGTATTAATATTTTCTTGGAAAACCATGCTTTATTCTTTACAAGAATTACTATTTAATGTGGTCCTTTTTCTGTTAAGCATTGATTGACAGAAGAACAAAATATTACTGCATATACTTCTAAATTCCATGAATAAACAGTACTGAACCTATTGGTTCACCTAAGACTCCCATCCTGATGTTTTTGCTATCAGAAAACTCTCCAGTGGGCTGTCCTCATGACTTAGGACCGTGGCCCATGCCTCCAGAAAACACTTAAATTTGAAGTCACACAAACTCAAATCCCTCAACAGGAAAAATATTCCTTCACTTGCTTTCCAACAGAGAGGTAACACAGGATATATTTAACTCAGAAGCTGGCCTTTGGTAGGGGCCAGCATTATATATTCAACAAAAATTCTAATAATATTGGGCAAATATATGGAACAACCACCTAGGACTACAACAACAACTTTTGACAACACAGAATCTTGAACCTTCACAAGTCTGAAGTTGCCAGTGGGCCGTTGTTTCTACAAGCCCCAACAGACCAACACCTCACAAAGTTCTCCAAGCATTTCCATACTTTCTGGTTTTCCCATATCCTGTGGCATTAAGTTTCATGAGGTCTTTTTTTTTTGTTTACTGCATGACAGGCAAAAAAAAAAAAAAANAAAAAAAAAAAAAAAAAAAAAAAAAAAAAAAAAAAAACAAAGAAAAAAAAGCCACTCCTCATATAATGAAAAACAGTCAGTAACTGTTCTATTTCACCTAGACACTCAAAATGGTCTGAATATCTACCACAATCACTTACTCATAAGCCAGCTGTTTTCCAGAAGGGAAACAGTGTCTTCCTCCTATTTAGTGCCTCCCCACATCTAAGTCTTTCCATGTCTCTACTGGTCTGGTTGCCTGCTATTTGCCTTTTCCAATTCTACTGTTATCTTTCTGAAGTTACACACTGATGTAGCAAGATTTTCCATTTTGTACTTTGTGAACTTCGTGATAGTGGCTCTCATGGAACCAGAACACTGCCTGCAGCAACCCATCAGGTCCTTCTTTTGGTAGCAATGCTAGCTGAGAGTCCAGCATTGGTTTAGATAGAGTTAGCACTGTTTCCCACTCTCCAGCATTCCTTCACTTCTACTAGCACAAAGTTATTTAATCATTTTATCAGTCACTGCCCCCACTATGAGACCTTTATGTGATTCCCAGCTATTAATTTTAGGCTGCTAAATCTATATTAGCAGAAATGTTATTACTTGACCATTCACTGTTTGCCATGATGAGAAAATGCTGTCTGTAAGACTCCATGACCATCCTTCTTCACTCTGGAGCCTAGCCATTCATTCTTATTTTTCCTTCTGTCTTTTAATGGACACATAGTCTGTGAGAAGAGTGTCTGTAACACTTCTTGGTGAATACTCTTGTTAAAAACATTTTGAAAAGCCAAGTATGTTGTATCAACCAGCATTTTCAGTGTCTCCTTCAAAGAACTTTCTAATAGATTTGTGAGGCATTTCTTCCCCTTGTAAAATGGAAATAAACTTCATCTCTTCCTTATTGTATCATTCATTCCCATTTACCCAATAATCTATTCTTTGCTAGATTTTTTGCCAAAGAACTTCCTTCTGCTTCAAGGACTTATTAAATAATTGATGTCACATGTGCCAAATTTCATTCCCCTCCAGTTAGTAACTCCGCAATGTCTTTCTTGTGTTATTTTAAAGTCTTGACTGAATACCATATGGTCACAATATTTTTCATTTCTCTTATTAATGTCTTTTATTGAAGCTGTGGTCCACCAGGAAAACAAATATGGTGCTAGGAACACTAACATCAGACCAAAAACATAACAGCCACATGAATGCCAGTCCAAACGTGTTCAGAGAATTTTCTCTGGTTGGCTTGGAACTGGCACTCTCTATATTATATGACATATCATTCATCTTTTAACACATTGCATAAAATCAGAATAAAGTCCAAGTTATGCATGCTTACTAAATCAACAGAAATGCATTCACCTCCCCACATTTGAACCAGATGAAACGGATGATCTGCTAGCGTGCATTGATGATGATGGAACATCAGCCTCACACTTAATTTAGAGGTTTATTTCCTTATAAGATAGTCTTAAAAAGCTCAAACCTCTGTTTTACATGGGTTCAGAAGTGATTCTCGATTCATAGGAGAACAAGCGAACGCTCATCAGGACTCACTGCAGGTCACTGGAATCTGCTACCACATAGTGTTCCAGTGTCTCAGTATGCCAACCCTAGTTTGTTCTTCTTCAGACATGTGCTAATGTTCACAGCTGTATTCAGACACTAAACAAGAAAGAAATAATTTGATCTACTATCACCAATCCCATGTGGTCTTTAAATTTTACTTGTCCCCGAAAAACATTTTGACTTGAACAGAGTATTTCAGTTTCTCTGTTTCAAAATTTGTATCTCATCTCCCAGTTACATCTCATCATCCTCCACATCAGAATATGTAAGAACTTCCTGTGGACATCAGACCATGTTCTGTGTTACCTTAGGGTTGTCTCCAAGAAGCAAGCTTAGTGAAAAAAGAGAGATCAAAGAGACTAAAAATGAGTATAAGGAGTTAATTTGCAAAGGCCAGGACAAGAAAGGAAGTGAGTAGCTCTGTGTGCTACTCAAAGTCCCCTGCTTTCTAGTCCTCCATGCGTTGGAGCCATGGGAACACACAGTTACTATAAGATCAAATTCTTCTGGAGTCTTAAAACATAATTTTTTTTTTAATATACCTACACACAGAATTAAGACAATGTCCCTGTGAATCCAGATAAGCAAAATACTTGAAAGTGGAATCAAAGACTGTGAGGTAATTGATTAGTAACATACTATATCCTGGTATTTCTGATGGGCAAAGTACCTCAGTTTGGGATGGGATTTTTTTGTTGTTGTTGTGGAGGTTTTTTAAGAAACCTGTGGTATTTCAAACTTGTCTTTGAAAACCTTTTATCCTTTTCTCTTTACACAGAAAAAACTATGCTACAACAGAATACCGAGTAGTCACACCTACCAAATATACATGCAGTCATAGTGCTGTTGGAATGAACTGCACTTACCAGAATAGAACACATACTTGGGAAGTCCTAAAAGTGCCTCTCTGTACAATACCAAACCCCAAACATTTGAAAGATTAGAAATCCAGACATAAGGCTGTCCTGACTCACTGTACTGCTGTCCCTGCATTAACATTGTGTCAGGGAAAAATAGCTTGTACCATACACACACATCTGCATATTACATATGCAAATTATATGCATCTCGAAAGAGTTCATTCACACATGATAAGAAAAGGCAAAAGGGCTCTACTCTGTTTCATCTATATTTCATCTAATAATAATATCTCAAATATAATGATGAAAATATTTGTACTGTAGCACACTATGCTTTCCTGCTGTTCCTTGGCACGGTGATAATTAGCCAAGTTGCCAAAAGAAGTAAATCAATGAACCACTAATAGGATTCAAGTGTCCATTTATATACATTTATTCTGAGTTTGGGGTACAGGACGAGAAGAAGACAGAAATCTGTATAAAAAGAATCATTTAGCAAACAGAACCTACTAAAAGCCTGCACCATTCAAATGCCCTATGAAGTCACTACCATCTAGGAGAAAGAAGAAAATACTGATAAATCAGCGACTTAAGTTTTTTTCTCTGACATGGACTATGTTTTGGTTTTTGCTCTGGTGGGATTAAGAAAAAAGGAATGATAAGCAATTCCGGAGAAACAGATTCATTTTAATACGGTACCCTTATGTTCCAGTTGTTAGCAAAGCAATATCAGGGAATCCTTCACTACCACTGACATGATGAAGCAGTAACATTTACTATGACATTAATAAAATGCACCTACCTTCATAATCAAACGAATTTTTTAAAAAGTCCTGATCCCAGTTAATTGTTGTTATTCTCTTTCCAAAATGCCACGAAACTTTATTGCCATATAGAAAAACTGCTTCAAATTAAAGAAGGATTTATCCGGTAAGATAGAAGAAGTTGTAACTGCGATTACATCCCAGGATCAGGAATGTACTTGCCACATACTTAGTTTTAGAGAAACACAGAATATACATTCTACAAACTTGGTAACTGCAGTAACTCATTTTCAGCCTTGGAAAGCCTGATTATCCCCAGTTGAGAATGTATTGTAAGTTTTCATACTGAGAGAATTTACTGCATCTTCCTTAACAGGTTGAACAAATGTTCTGATAAGAAACGAGTTGACTGCAATGTGGAATGTACACAAAATGTAAACAAAATTAATTATCAAAAGGGACACATTCCTAAGACTCATGGGAGCATATTGGGAAGCATGCCAACAGTATGCCCTGTAGTTTTTGAGTCAGAAATATGGAGCCAAATAAAATATAAACTTACTTTTTTTATGATCCATTTTTTGTGACAGAGATGGACGGGTAGGACTTAATATTGTCAGAGCGGTCATCCTCTCTGTGATGTTAAAAGTAGCACCTGTAGACCACGAAGCCACCTCGTCTGCGGTGGCAAACAACTGGGTGCTGTTTGAGCCCTCTGCCAAAGCAGTGTCAGAGGCAGGCTGATGACTGAGCGCTGTGGCTTGCGTTGGGAGAGCAAAAGAATTTTCCTGGAAAGACTCTCTAAGTATACTAGAGTTCTTGTTCATTCGGTCAATGTGGGATAAAGGCGCGGTGGTCCAGGAAGAGGGCTGTGTGCTGAGATCCACTGCGGGATCAGTCTTGGAACTATTTTCAACCATGTTTGGCAGAAGATCATCAGAGGGTTCAAAGTCACCATTAGCTGTGAGGCCCTCACTTCCATTTGAATAAAAGCATGTTTTTTCTAGCACTCCTGGAAGAGAGGAAAAAACCACCAAAATTACAATCTCCTGGAAGAATAAGTGTTACCAATTTGTTTTCAAAGTTAATAATAAATATAATGACACAAATTTTAAAAGTATTTTTATTTCAAAGTTAAAATTAAAGGTAACTAAATTTAAGAATTTTATGTAGCAACAAAATAACAGTAGCACATAAAATATAAGCTATGTCTGCTGTAGGATAAATAGAGAAACAAATGCTTCCACGAGCTTTAAAGGTTTTAATCTTATATATAGTATGCCACTGAATATTTACATGTTTAAAACTACAGCGTGCAATTTCAAGGAGCTCCAACATTCATTCATTCTTTCTATCATTGTGTTAACAAGACGGACAATACTATTTTTTTCTCCTTTTAGATTGCATCATCTCAGGTTTTCATAGTACCACCATCTTCAGAAATCCAGTTCTGAAGCTTCAAGGGACCCAATAAGTTTTTAATATATTTCACATTCAATAATTTGTAAAATTGGAAGAAGTATTGTTTTCTCTAGATAGGATTACATAGTTTAGCTACTACTGCTAAATATAGGCCCATGAGTTCTTTGTCATTCTTCTCTGATACTGGATTTTAAATATAGTTGTTATCTAAAACTTTAGTCACTTATTGGCTTTATTTTTTGATAATTTTTAATATTATAGACAAAACCAGACTTTGCTTAGTTGTATGTGTTGAATAGTTGCAAGACATTATAATTCACAGATCAAAACAGCATAACAGCATAACAGTAAGCAGATGTATCCCACAATCATCAAGAATTTAAACTACATAGTAAGAGAATCTATCTTTAACCATTAATCCAAATAATAAAGAAGACATCTTAAACATATATAGAACATATAACTTAGCTATCTTTAATAAAAACTGCAAATACTCTCTCAATTTTTTAAATCAAATATATTAGTCATACTTAATGCTAGAAGGGAAGTACCACTATCACAGTATAAAAAGTTTCTGGTAAATAGCAAAAGCAATTTTTGCCATTGCCTAGTCAGGTAAAAGAGCTTGACAATTATAATAAACACAGTTCATATAGACTTGATTGTAAAAAAAATTAAAAGGAATCCTCAAAGCATAAAGTCTCCCAAATGTTTCTAAGTACCTTGGCTACAATTGGTAATTTTAATAACTTTTCCTCATATTAATTTGATCCTTCATTAGCTGCTTGGTACAGATGAGCCCCACATGGCAGGGGGATTGGAATTAGATGATCTTTCTAGGATTCTGTGACTCCTAAGTCCACACAACACCCACCACCATGTCTCCTAGACGTCATTTTCAGTTTGGTTATTGCATTTACCAAAACAGCTGGTTGTACCATCACCTCCCAGTCAGGTCTTGTACACCTTCCACCAGCCCAGGCTCTTTCCCTAGACAAACCCACCCCTGTGCCAACCCCAGGCACCACACACAGCCTGAGAGGGTATCCTGAGCCCGTTCCCGTTACTGAATTCCTCTTCTCGCTTCTTCATGCACTCTGCAGCTATAATAAATCAGTTGACTGGTCTGAAATTTAAGGACTGGACAGGAGGAAATGTTTATTAATCACAGCTACAAGTAACTAAACATGCCAGAAGAATCCAACTTCCAGTTAGAGTCTGAAGTGACTTCGAGTTGGAAAGCTTTAGAGGTAGGAAGAAAAGAGAACTAGAATAGCTGAGAAGGGGCAATGCCAGCATTTTCTTTTTCACTGAGTAACCTTTATAGCAAATGCAAACAGCAAGAAAAACTTGTGAAATTTCTGAAATTTTCAATGAAATAGTTACCATTTGAGATTTACTATATCCTCATTTATCCAGCCTGGATTGTTTTGGCTCCAATGTTATAAACTGTGAGTAAATCTTTCTGTCTAACTTCTACTGGACAAACCCAGGGGAGCTTAATATAAATGTTAAGGTTTGTGGTTTTCTACTTGCAAATGTTCATATATATCATGGGGGTTTGAAGGAATTTACTGTGTGTATTTTACAGAGGCAACTAAAAATTTCCCACCTGCAAATCATTTAAGTAGCAACTTTGTTGTTTGAGCCCTCTGTTCGGACCAAGTGAGAAGAATGAATCTGCTGCAGTTTCACAAACAGGGACCAGTACTAATACAATTTGCTAAAGTCTAAGGAAGAGTGAATGGTTGTGCTGAAAAACTGTGCTCACTTACATGTAGCTTTATTTGGATGCCAGATATTTGTGTCCAAATAAAGCACTGTAATAAATCTCTGTAATTCAGAAGCCTACTTTGTTTCGAGTTTCAAAATTCACTAGTTTTTCTTACAGTTTTCAAAAAGTTAAGACAAGCATTTTTAACTCCTTTGGAAAAGTGCGTAGTATTTTTCCATTATTCAAGAATAGCTCAAGTCTTTTTTTCACATTCTCTCTCCTCATGCCTAGACTTGTCTCTTCTCCTCCACTCAGTATAAAAATAGAAAAAGTCTGTAAAACATTGCTCCCAAAGTGCTATTAATAATGATTTAAAATTAAAGTTAAAATTATTAGCTATTTATATATCACTCAGCAGAATAGGAGGCAATATATAATAAGACAGGTAAACACTTGAAAGATGTTTGAAAACCCTCTTTGGTTTAATACAGTGGTCAAATAAATACTGTGAAGCAAAATATTGAGGCTACCCACTGGCTTCTATCCTCTTCTCACTCAGATCTATTTCATTCTTTTTCTGGAACAACAAATAATAGCTGTGTCTATCACTGCCATAAGGTCATTTACTTCTTGCACTGAGATCCCCAAATGCTTGTTTGCTTCTTCAACCCATCTTTCAAACAACAGCATTTTTTGTTCTATTTTCGCAGCTCGCTAGTGATATCAGCTCCTCCTCTTAAGAGGGGCACGACACAATGAACCTCTTACACAAAACGACTTCCTAATTGTATCATCTCAGCTGACAATGAGTAGTATTAAAATTCTTTTTAACATTTTTTCACTCCAAAATAACATGAGCCTGGCTCAGGTACATGTGCCCTTGAGGGAGGCAGGCATAGGCCCCTGGCATTCCCCACTGGTTAGCTCTAGATAACAACTCTGTTTCCACTTAGTATGTATAAGAGTTTTGGGTCACCTTCCTGGGTCACCTCGTTCTTCCCCCACATTTTCCTCTTATCCTCACCTTTTACCGATGCACCATGGTGAATTTAGTCACTTTATTCTGGGCTGCAGAGTCCACTGTTTGAGTTGGGCTCCCACTTACTTTGATTTTCCTCCTTCCTCCCACCCTCCCTAAAAACACTATTGTATATCTTAAATCTTAAATTAAGCTTACCGGACATGTTTTTATAGCATCTAAGTTTAAATTTCAAGATACCTAAGAAAACAGAGTGATGCTTTAAAACAATCAGTTCCTTTTTAATCTCTTCAGTGAAGTTAATTACTCTCTATCAATGTTTGCTAATAGCCATACAACACATACAGAACATGCATTTTATTCATGTATACAGGAGCACTGCGCCCAACTATTCTTCAGACTTGAGCTCATACAGAGCTGTAGACAGTAAATCATAAGCCAGATAGTTAATTAGTTGAGAAATAGAGGTAACCATTCTGGATTTCTGTCTCCAGCTACAGCTGGACACATAAAGATGACAGAAGCATCCGGTACAGTGGCCTTCATTGTGCTTGGCACAAAACAGAGGTACTGGGACCAGACTCATTCAGTTCAAAGCAATGCTTTACCAGCAGTTTTACTGATCATCTTCCAGTTGTTGTTCATTTTTGGGGAATTATTATTTCACTTAAATATGGACAGGTTTTAAAATATGGACAGTTTGCTTAAAAATGGACAGGTAAGAGATCTAAGGAATAGTTACAGTATTCAAACTATTTAATTGAGATTTCAGCAGTGTAAACTGCAGGTCAGAGTAGGAAAGCTCAAAAAGACCGAACCTGTTTAAAAGCTAATGAAACAGAGCAAATCTGCCTACCAAAGTAGGGGTAACGGAGGAGGCAGTTGCAAAGGAAATAAAGCACTGGTTCACTACTACAACTGGCCAGCACATATGAACTGAGATTTTTCCTGGAGGGTCTGTACCTGTGACTCTGCACCCTGGAGAAATGGGCACATTACTGATAAAATGGGCACATTACTGATACTATGATGGTTCCATAGTACACCAAACAATTGCACATCAGTTGACCTGAGGTAATAAACTTTATCCTGCTCTGTTTCTTTCCTTCTTTCTTTCCTTTTTCCTTCCTTTCTTTCTTCTTTTTTTCCTTTGTGAAACTGTAACTATAAAGCATTTTGCTTTCCCAGAAAAATAACTGCAATGGGAACCAATTATCGTACAATCCAAAAAATTTTTAATTTGGTATAATGCTTATTAGCATGCAAAGGACTTTTTAAAGACAGTGTTTCAAGTGGTTTAGAACACTTTCTCTTTGCAAGGAAAAGAACATTCATTCCTTCAAAGTTTTCTTCTACAAGTTGACAAGCACACATCTTGTATCTTTAGTCAAAATGATGTGCATCTCTACTGACAATTTGCTTTGTCTTTCCTTTGTACACAGTTCTAACAGAATTACTTTTTGAAGGCTTTGGGTCTTGAATACTTAGTAAGTAATTTCTGAAAGATTGATTACTGTCATATTCTGAAAACAGGGCCCCACGACACCTCAAGTAGGATATTCTCCATTACTACAATATAACTGTACTGCTCGTCCTGTCTGCTTCCACTCACACCAACTGTTCTGTTTCTTCAACATCAGAGCTTGCAACGATGTGCAGGTAACAAAAGAGATGCAAGGCAAATGCTTAGGAAAGTTCTCAGGTGCATGCACGTTTTTTCATGTGTATATGCCTTAATTAAAAAAAAAATTATTTTATTACGGAAATAAAAGAATAATGACCTAAACATTTATCACAAAATATAAAAGGCCTAATTTTCTGATGAGTTAATTACCAAATTTAAATCAAAAAAGTTCATGAGGTTCTAAACTATATTCTAGAGCTTTCTATTTATGTTTTATGCACTAGTGAAAGATACTAGAATGACAACCACAGAATTTACCTGCTCTGTTTTGTGAAAAAAGTAAAAATATGATTTCCTATATATTAAATAATTTCCATTAGCTGGTCAATACTATCCATTTATTTCTTACACTGTAAGACTTCATTGCAATATTAGAATTCAATTATTATCAACCTGAAATGCATATGAAGTACTGTTCTGGATATAGTGTGTTCTCCGTAACTAAAACAGATTACATTTTATTAGGCACACTTTACAACGGCCACAAAATTCATTCATCTCATACTGGTGATCAAATATATTTGCTTCTAGACTATCAATGCACAGAAAATGAAAGCTGCTGAGAATACTGAATTATAATATGTTAATTCAAAAGATGCTTCTGAAAGGACCTTTGCCTGTTTTAGACTTGGATTATAATGCCAAGCCTTATTCTTTGCCCTAGAGTAATTACATTGTCTTAAGAGGAGATAGTCACGATTTTTGCTACGTAAGTAGGATCAGAACAGGCCCCATTTCCCAGAGGATTTCATACATTTTAATGACAGGTCGATATATGCCTCAAGAGGAGATTGAGTAGAGCTGATGTAAATACACCTGCTTTTTTATCTGCTTTCTCACCAAAGAATGAAAATCTAGGACAGAGTATATGAAAGATACAAATGGAATGCTAAACATAAGGAAAGCAAATTTAACAGTTTCGTATTTCCTAATTGCAAGACTTACTTGATCTTAATCTATCTCAGACTGTTCTTAGTTCAGGGATACAACCCGAGATTTACTTGTCAATCATAATACTCACTAGCTTTGGGGGTTTTTTACTTCCTTAAATTAAACTAAATGAAAAGAACAGGCCTACAATGTCTTGTTGCATATCTTTTACAGACTGAATTGAGAAAACAGATTTAAGTTGTCTTGATTTTGACAGTGCTATTGAGACATGTTTAGTTTCTTCCTATGCTTGCTAACTGTTTGACTGATGTATATTGAAATTGGAGTGCTTAAAATAGGAAAATAGATTTATATCTGTATATCTGCATACTGGATACATTACCCCACTTGTTTCAGATGTGCTTCTGAAGTACTTAAGGAAGCTCAACTAGACAATATTCTCACTAACAAAAAAAGGCAAAAATCCCAGAAACACTCAACACAGAAAGCAATTTTTTTTATTTTTTTCCTAAAAAAATAATGCTTTAACCTAGTATTACTGTCTTTTTCATGTTGTAGTTGAAGCAATTTAATATGTCAGCTTCTCTAAAGGTAACAAAGGGAAGACTTTTTAAAAAATTGATGGTGATAAATTAGCACCTTTTAATTATGTAAAACATACACACAAAATTACTTAACAGACTAAGCTATTATGAAAGCTAATGTACCTTGAACCAGTTTCCACAAAACATATTTGGGGTTCTGCATTGATACATATTTCATATGTAGAAGAAATGAACCTAATTTTCCTTAGTTAAACAGGAATATTTTGTATGCTATTCAGAAAAATTTGTGGCTATTGATAAATTAAATTTCACCTAAAATAAGAATCAGATTTGCATATGAATATGTGACATAAACAGATAAATATTCTATTCCATTGACAGTGATCTAAGTTATAACAAAAATATCTTTTGTACTTGTAAAATGACTGCTGAAAACTATCTACATTCTACATGTTCAAGACAGTGTGTGCCTCAAAAGTCTACCTTGAGAAAATCAGAAAAGGTTTCCTCATCGACACTTTAAATATGACTTAAAGATATAAATCTAAAAAGCATATTTATTTCTCTGCAACAAACAGTCACTAGGTAGATTCATTTGTAAGGCAGGTGTGCTAAGATACATGTCTAATGTCCACAATTATAATAGCACTTGATAATGTGGTCTTAGTTTTAGTCTCCTTAATTAAAAAAGCACTCACCTACAAAGGTAAGCAGGATCACTAGCAAAAGGATAAGGGCACAGATGCATGGAATCAGTATCAGGAGCAAAAGTCGAAGAAACTTGGCAGAAGCCAGTTTCTGAGAGCAGCCATCCCCCATATTATCCTCATCTGTTCCTAAGACCTGAAAAATAAAAAAGCAGTTTTATCATTCCAGTGACTTAAGTAACTCTTTTGTTTTCAACAGCAGCAGGTTGTATGCAAACTTGCTTTCTGATGGACAGTCCAGTGCCATCCATATAATTTAATTAAACTTACCCAATATCCACAGACTTACAGCTTCATTGAAATTTCTAAACATTTCTGATGAACTGGAAGTTGGATAGGCATTTCATTTGGGAAAAAAAAAAGGTAAAATAAATAATAAACTTAAGGAATAAGGCTAAATACAAATTACTTTATAATTTTTAAAAATCCATGTCTGATTATTCAAGAGCTCCATGTTTTTGTTCCTTTCATTAAGGAATCAAGGCACTATTATAATCTTTGTTTTAAGTGATAATAGAAGACTTATTATGTACAATAATGCTGTCTGATTTTTTAAGTACTTTATAAAATTATAACAATACAGTATTCTGTAGAGTTTGCAAATCACGTTTCCTGTTCTATGAATGAAATACAAAAGAACAGAGAAAAACTGTTTTCTGAATTCTACTGAGTGGCGCAAAGCACAAAAATTCAAACCCTTGCAAAAGCCTAAACATGTATTTTATATTTTTTAAACCTATCTACATTAAGACCATGATCTCATATACTGGAGAAATATGATACTTTTAAAAGAGAAAAAAACCCAAAATTCCAAATTAATATTTAAGAGCAAAATTGAAACTTATGAAGTCAATGCTCCTTTATTTGAAATTGACTAAAAGAAAAAAATTTTCCATGTGATAAGGAAAAACTGGATGATAGGATTATTAATTCCAGACAGTGTCTTCCCTAAGGATGACTAATAGTTTATCCTCTTTGTCAGGAAGATCAATCACATCAAAGTTGGTCACGACAGAGCACAAGAGTAAACGCATCCATTACCCTGACAACCTCTCCCCAAAGAACCTCAAGAGACTGAGGTCTACAGCATAAATAATATTAGTCTTTTAAATGCCAGTCTCTGTGGGTTATCCCTTTGGCTGGCTCTGCTGAACGTGCCTTTCTGTAAAGAGCAGCTTATCAGACTGGCACAAAAGGAAGTTGAACTACTTCTTAAGGAATTGCTGCAACGAGACTGGATTTATATCACCCACAACCTCACTGCCCATTTACTGCCTTGACTGAGAAGACTGTAGGCATTTGCTGAATAATTTTCCATCGTTCTGTAATGTCTCTTGTCCCAGCATGGTACAAAGACTATTTGGAAGGAAAATTTCCTTGCTGACATTAGAATTATCAACTATTCCTGATACCCCTGGTTACGAGACACTGCAGACCATCTACAGACAGCAGAAACTAAGAAAACTGTAGGCATTTGTGAAGTTTTATGTGTCTTTTCTGACACTGCTAAGCATCACATCATCTGACCACTTTGAGACTCATCCAGTGCAATGTCCCATTTGACTTTTTTCCCTACTTCCACTGTTCAAAGTAAAGACATTAACACTGAAAATGCATATGGTACTGGTATGGTGTGAGCTGCTAGCAGTATCTCACTTGATAATCTTCCTCCAATTCTAGTGATTCAATCTCAACACAGTCATAATACTAGTCTTATCTAGAAAGCAGGATGGTAAACTTAGAGATGTCGGATTTATCTGAACATCCCAGGATGAGAATAAAGAGTGGTAGCTCTGTCTATTGAAACAGCCTGGGTAAGATGACAAGGTTGGTAATCGGATCCTCATTTTCCACAACAAGAGAAATATGAATAATATTGGAGAGAGTTAATTGGTTGTCAGAAGTGTTTTTCTTAATCAACAGCTTATTCAGAAGTTGCAAATGTTTCAAAACAGGATTTCAAGATATCTCAGCTTAATTACTGCCCTTATCCATGAGTGACATCTAAAACATCCAGGCACAGATAAAGTTTAGAGTATCACAACCACATGAACACAGACTCCTCTTGAATCAGAGCATGCCATCCCTCGAAATAATGATACTCTGTAAAAAAGAACCCAGTTCTTCTGGGCCAGACAACAAGGAGCAGGACCATCACTACGCAGCACAGCAATTAGGGCACTCAGGAGCTGATTCTTAGATTCTTCAAGACAAACAAACTTTAGCTCCAGCTCATTTTCCTAAAGGAACGACTCCCAGCCGAGATGCACTTCTTGCAAGTTCCAAGCAGAAATGTCCAACTCTACCCAGTGTAATACAAAGTGAATTCTGACCCATGACTCCACAAAGAGTTTGTCTTAGGAGTAAAAACTTACAAAGAAAGAACAAATTTGTGTTCTCAAATAATTGAAAAACATACAAAAATAGTATTCATCATCACTTTTTGACTCTTTTTATGATGAAGGGGTGATATTGAATACTCTGGAGGTACATGAGATCTTCATAATCTCAAACATGGGTGTATAACTGAGCAGCGTTTCCATCACTGTTGTACACATGCCTTAGAGTTAACCTATCCGAAACATTAAATGTGTGCCAATTAAAACAGTGAGCTTCTTGTGATCCTCTGCTTCTGTGAGAAAAGTTTTCTAAAGTCTACTGGCATTGTGAATACTACTTACCTTACATAAATGTTCAATACTAAATGAGAACATCAAACATTTTCTTTCTTGTCCACTCCTGAGAGCAATAAATCTCAACCTTTGTATTGACAGCTCACTGCCACAGATTTTAAAAAGGGCTGTTGTATCCAAATTTGTTTTCAGTGACTGGTCAAGAAAAGAATGTTGTATTGTTAAAGACAAGCTTCTCTAAAAACCATGAATTGCTTGCTCTGTAGAACAGTGATGTAAATATTTTAAGGCAACTGAACAGCATGTTGTATTTTTTCCTTCTACAGGAAAAGACCTCATGAAAAACACTACACCTGTTTAAATCAACATTAGTGACTAGGCAAGCATAAACTTCATTTTTCCAGTTTCCCAATTTTACCAGTTTTCCATCACTTGAATATCAGCATGAGGTTTTTTCTGTGAATTTCTGTGATGAATATGAACTAAAACTGGAGACAGTGCTACTGGTTCCTATATCAACAATGAGAATTTAATGAAGTGTCCTACAGATAAACATGAATGCATTAGACCTACTGTTTCTATATTCCCTGACAGTGTTTCTTTTCTTCTTGCCACCAAATATTGCAATATACTAAGAATACATGCACCAGCCTAAAGCGCTCTAGTATGACAATGGTATCTGCATAAACTTCTGACATGATCTGTTCTCTCAGTTCTAGTAAATAATGAAATAGAGGCACAAATAATAGACTAAAGACATAAATAATGGAATCTTCAGATAAAAATGGGCCTTTAGAAGGAAACAGAGGCACAAAATGCTTATTCCTTGGCTCACTTCAAGCTTCTAAGTTAGTGGCCAAGATAAGAAACAAATCTCCCTCAACTCTCTGTGTAGTTAATAGTTTCTCTGACTCATTCTCTAGGTCTATGAGACTGAGGTACCTGGTAGATACATACTTTTCTCCCTTTCCAAGGGAAGGACAGGAAGACTTAAAAGCAGAATCCTTAAGGGCCATCTGAAAGAAATCAACTCTAAGTGCTGAAGATTTCAGGACTTAGACAAAAATCTGTACCTCTGGACGAAACATATTCTCAATATTTGACGAATACTGGTGTAAGTTCTCTTCCTATCCCCATTGTTAGAAAACTCAATTTAAGAAATATTTTTCTGAATTGAATATTATGTGCACTACAGTTAGGAACTATAGGTGTTTGTTTTTTAAGGCAAGGGATCATTTGCTTTTAATACAAACAGGTTTTGTATTTAACAGTCAGAAGACAGGATGCCTGAAAACATCAGATAATTTCTTCTGACACATAAAAAGTTCTGTCCCTAATGAAATTACATTAACCACTGCTTATCTGAGTGTCATTCTTTCAGTAATGACTGCAACAAAGGAAATAGACTATAAAGAAATTCTGAGCTAATTTCAGTGCAGCTTTAAAAAAAATTCTAAGTTTATCTAGGACTGCTGGATAAGAATGCTCAGTTTATTTTCTGGAACCACAGAGGCAGAAAAAAAGTAAGATGGAAAAAAGTGCGCAGTCCCGTCTGACTACAGAAAGACTAAAAATTCATTGGACCAAAATTCACAGCTTATTTTCTGCAAGATGTGGAAAGAATCTGATCTCATGGCTGTCATTTCAATAACATGCCTGTCATATTAAAGCAGAGAAATGACAGATTACATTAAGATTTATTGGTGAAAAGCCTATGGTAGCATGCAATTTTCCTTTTAGATACTAAAAGTATCTAAGTTATTAGTCTATAAAACAGCCTGAATCATAGTATAAGCAGTCGATAAAAATATCTCCTGCTGTTGTCACCACAGAACTAACAGATGTTCTCCCAATAAAGAAGTACCATTACGGCTAATTGCCTACTGTCAGTATCTTCTGTGCATGATGGGTCTCCATACAGAAATGCAGAAGACACCTCTTAGATCAGAAGCATTAAAATACCTCAAGCAAGCCACACACTAAAGCACTATGTAGTGTTTGCACTGGAAAGAAATGGAAAGAAGACAAAGTACTACCATGAAATGCAGAAAGAATATCATTAGGGCTCAGAAAACAGGTGGCCTTGTAGGAGTTCTCATAATACCACTGAGGAATCTGCTATCCAGTCAAGCAATAGTTCATGTAAGGAAAATATGTATGATTACAAAAACCATCTGCAGTTCTTTCCATACCCTTGATATTGTTCCTCTTCTAATACCAAAGCAGTGCTCAGTTGCCAGCTCCTGTGCTTTTATCAGCTCTCATGATTTTGGTCTTAAATCTCTAGATCCTGGACTGACATGACCATATCAGCCATTATAGCTTTTCCTTTGCCATTTAAGGAAGATGGTTCCCACTTCTTATGGCTACAGAGCAAAAATTAAACATGTGAAGTGTCAATGTTTAAGCATAAAACAGCATATATATAAAAATTTAACCATACTCATTCTTACAACCTTTTCTGATCAACTCACAATATTCAAATGCCTGGTAATGAGTAACAGAAGCTGCAAATGGTCTACATTTTTTATCAGTTCTGTCCTGTTTACATGAATATTAGGAGTCAGAAATGGACCTCTATTTGAATACTTTAATGTCAAAAAAGATATAACACCATACTTTAATAGTCATTGTAACAAGCAGAAAGTATAAGTTCTCCAAATCAGTCACATGCTAAAACCACAAACATTCAAAAAGTTGCAAAATATTTCATTTTCAATGTTAGAGAAATTAGCCAAACTGAAGTGGACTCTGAAGAATGAATGTTAAGACAGCATAAGAAACTGGATTCTAAGCAGCTTTTGTCTGCAAATACACCAAATTCCAGTGTACACAAACAGAAGAACAGAAGTGTCATAGTTATTCTAAAAGGAAATAGTGCCATTTAGAGGAAAAAAACTTCTCATGCAGCAAAGCAGCAAAAAACCCCAAACACTTTTTCATACAGCAAGGCAGAAAAAAACCCCAAACAACCCTTTTCATACAGCAAATCGGCAAACATGAAAAGCATGTTTATAATCACATGAATTGTTATTTGCACAAAGAAATGCACTATCTTCCTGATCGTTCAAGTTCACTGTAATCTTGTTCACTTCTCCCAGGGAATTCCATATCCCCAGACAAATTACAAATTGCTGACATAATTAATTAGAAATTCATTTTGGTGTCAGACCTCCTTTCCCTTCCATGAAATGGAAGTATCTGACATACAGAGTATTCCCGTAAGGGAGATGTCATATAAAGCTGGGCATATCTTTCCAAAAGAAACATTTAGTTGGTGCTAGATGTCTTCTACAGCCAGATTCTTTTGGTTGAAGCATAAACCTGAAACATATTTAATCTTCCTGATGCTTATTTTCACTTAAAATAAGTGAAGTGTGACTGTGTCAGTGTTGTTTCATCTGTGTTGAAGAAGATGCAAGGTGTAAAATAAGGTGATTTTTTGCCTTTCAGACTACCATAAAGACCCACAGTCCACTTCTGTTCAGGTGATTTTGCAAGCTGTTTTTAATCCAGTTTGAGACATGGTGTTGCAAAAATCCAAACTGGGCATCACCAGAAGTCAGTCACTAATTCAGATTTACAGATGTTTATGTAATATTTTTCCCTTCATTTCTGTTGCACAAATTTGGGGTTCTTAGCTCCTGACAATTTCAGCAGTTTTATGAGCCCTTGAGACAATTTTGGAACTGGGGCGATATGCAGGAGAAGCTCAGAAGGGACAAAGAGGTACAACCAGCTATCAGGGCCACCAATACACACTTCCAAATCTGCTTTTATCTGGGATGACAGATGAATGCTGTGCTGCCAGTGATGTTGCCAGTGCCCAAGTTACTCTTTACAGTGTATGCTCAATTAAGAAAGCCTGCTTCTGGTGCAACTTCTCTTTCATAATTCATTCTTCCCTTTCTGAAGGCTTTGAGGGAGGTGGAAATAACATAAAGACAATAGGCACTGCAGCCAGGAGATTTGGAGTTCTGTGTTTGTTCTCATTTCATCTAGTTCTTTTGGGAAAGAATCTACTGTTCTATACTGGAAATGTAGTGGATTATAAAGGCACTTTGAAAAATATCTATTTGATATAAAAATAAATATACCTAAATAATTTAATAATTTGTCTCCCTGGAAATATTTTATTTAGAAATCAGAAAGTTATTGACAAGCAAACTATTGACCTTGATTCTCCACAACATGTAATCTGTGCTTAACATCTCATGCAAAAAACGGAAAAGCAAAAGAAAAGAGTTTTTTGGGTTCCATGTGTGATACCAATAACTGTTCTCCATCCCATTATAAATAAGAATTAGACACCATTAGCCAACAGCCAGTATACAGTCAGTACTGATCAGTCTTCAAAATGTGTTAGAAGAGACGGGGAAAAAAAGGCTATTTATCATTATTAGAGAACAGTAGTATCACTCTTAAATACCATTATGTTGTAATCCCTTCATTTTTAAAAAGAAGTGCTGCTGAATAATGATTCCACTTTGGCACAGATGTTAATTGTTTACATATGGACTTATATATTGTACATATTTACAATTATTTATAATTTGACTGATGTAAATTTGCAACTAATATGAGGATACTTCCCACATTTACAATGGAACTTTGTTGAATTTTCAAGAATGTTCAGATTAGGAAATGGTAGAGCTGATGGCAAATTTACTACAATTCTAAGCTCTCTCTATTACTCACAGCTGGTGGCAAAGATGTGTGATGTTGCCTTGCCTCATAAGATGAGCAAGGTTCAGCAAACATATGGAAGATAGCAAAGATTTTTTAAAAGCTGAAGTGTGTATGAAAGGCAATAATTTTAGGAATAAAACTATGGTTAGCATTATCTGATATTTCTCAATGCCAGAACACGAACATCCATTCAGCCCACTTCAGCAAGCAGTGAGAAATTATTTTGGGGAAAGTACTCTTTTAACTAATGCACAATTCATGCTCTAGGGGTTATTAGTTTTCTTTAAGTTGCTACGGCTTGCAAAAATTACTCATGAAAGTTTCCACAGTGCCGTGCTGTTTTTCTGAACACACACAGAGACCATTCTAATGCTTTCCTGACTACCCAGATGTTCATTGCATTGAGCTAAGCACGTTGAGCAGCGATGGCAAGCCTCTGGCTACACACTGCTTAGAATCACAACCCAGCAGGCAGGGAGTAACACAGTACCCTCTTCAGGTTCCTGCCTTGCTGGGAATTCAATGAGCAGATGTCTGCAGAAGAGCCATTAGCACCAGAAAGCAAAATTGGAAACCATTAAAAAACCCACAAAAAAATCTAGTGGCCTAGTTTCTGACAATAAAAAGATTTGGAAAAAAAACCCAAAAACATTTTGAAGGGGTGGAGGGATACTGTTAGAGGAAAACCTCCTCTTAAAAGAAGCTTTCAAGCCTGGAAAACTAGAAAAGGCCTGTCCTGTGGCTCCCATTCAGTGTGTCAGTCACCCACTGCCTGTGTAGAAATCCCATCAGAAGCCCATCCCACACAAGGCAATTAGACCTCATAATTGGACATACCTTTTTTCATGTTAATGCCTCATCAGTGGGCTTAGCCCTCTGAACTTGAAGGCGACATCATGTATGTGTCACACATATTGCTGATTATACAACTGCTTAACCCATTTAAAATCAGAAGTTTTCAATTACATCAATTGGACATTAAAATGCAAGCTAAAAAATGGCAGGAATCTTTTTAGAAATATTGATCTCTTTGTGTTTAATTCATTTCTTATTAATTTTTCACTAAAATGCATAATTATCCTTCAACTATAGACATCTGCCCAGAAGAAATTAAAACTTAGAATTTGAATGTGTAATGTTAACTTTACTGACAATTTCTGAATTGTGAATAAAAAGATACTAACCCTTGGACCAAAGATAAGACCAGCAGCAATATCAATCAAAGGAAAGGGCACGATTTAGTGTCAAAGCAAAGCCGTATCTGTTCAGCATAGCTGGATTTTTATTTGACCTCCTCCCAAAGATGAAAACGGGTTTACTCAAGGTCTCAAAGGTCGATAACCTACTACCTAAGAAGTTTAGAGGTGACTCATTCATTTTCCAATAGGATACCACTGTTCAGAAATGTGTCATCTTTGAACATTTTGCTTCAGTAAAAGAAAATAAAGAAAGAGAAGGATATTTTTTTTAAATTAGCGGGGCATTGTGTCAGAAATAACTGGAGAGGTGACTAGAGATTAAACCTATTCAATATTGCTGAACTTAAAAAAAATTAGCCAATACAGAAAACTTGAGATTAAGTGGGTTAACAAGGCACTTACGTTGGTGTATATATTTGACTATGACTTTGATATAATACTGAAGTTTTATGGATCACATAAAGATTTAGGAGATAAAAAGGTCCATCTAAGTCACTGAAACAATAACAATCTGGTGAATTATTTTGTCAAATAAGAAAAATTCTACTGTATTTACAGCTAGGAATATTCAATTTGTCATCCCTAGAACAGATGCCAGGTTTCCTTCCATTCACTTTTTCTTTGGAAAAGTCCAAGAATCATAGAATTATGCTATGTATGATAAGGAAAAAGCAAATGGAAACCATCTGGGTTCTCAAACCATCCAGACTACCATCAACACTATTTCATATTTCTCACTTTATAGGGAAAAAGATTTGTTAACAACTTTTAAACACATTATATCATCATTTCAGACTTCCTTTCCAGACTTGTCTACATGCACTACAAATTATTTAAACTAACACCCTTAAAATGGCTGAGCAGGGGCAAACGGAAGCTTTAAAAAAGGCATTTACTACTTAATTCTTTTGTTACATAGTTGCTGCATATCAAAAAGCAGTGTGAGAAAAAAAAATAAAGAGAAGAAAGCTACTTACTCTATAGCTTCTAATATTCTTTCAGATATATTATCCATTTAGGCAGTATTTGCAGATGCTCAGAACTAGAATCTTTCAAACAATAAAGTATCTCTCAGCAATGTCTGTCCCCGATACTGTGTCATGGCAAAAATGCACAGGTTGTTAAGGAAGGGTGGGCTCAGCTGTCTGTGTTTCTTCCTGGAGATGTGAAGATGCAGGAGGCTGGGAAAAGCCTGAGAACTGTAGCATGTGCTGCTTCTATAATCTCCAGGTCCCACTGGTTTTGGGACAACTTTAACACAGGCAAAGTAATCCACCCAGCAGAAGATTTGACAGCAGAAGCAATGGAAGACATCTCCATGTGGCTCCACCTTCCCATGGAAGACTGGAGAAGACAATTGCGTATTACAGCTATATGCTGTATTAGTGCATGAATGCAGAGCTGCAGATCTGAGAGATGGGGGATGGAAAACTCCTCACTGCTACCTACCAGTGGTTTTATTTCCAAGAGAATGAGCTGACTGCTTTCTGAAATCTAATGAGATGAACAATGCAAGGAGCAAATAACCAATTTCTTCCTGCTTCATTCAGAGGCAGAGAAAGGAGGAAATGAGTCTCTTTCCTTAGGAATCACTTTCTGAGTCTGTGGCATTCTCAAGTAACTTTCAATAATATTGGAGTGACAGTATAGACTATTTTGAAACTAGGAGTTCTTTGAGGCGATGAACATTAATAGGAATTGCTCTGGACAGTTACTACTTCTATTAAATCACTGCTAAGTCAAATCCCTCTCTGGCATCAAACTGATCAGTTGTGGAAGATTCTAGCACATTAGTTTTTAAAACACCAGGTTCTGTATATGGCAGAACTGAGTGTTACAGGTTTTAGGAAGAGAAGAAGGGAAAGACAGACTTTGACAACCAGTCAGTCCCAAAGCAAGAGCACCATCCACTGAGCATTGGAATCTCCCTGCACTACAAAACGTGAATTGGAGTAGATGAAATCTGATGCAGTTCTAAAAAAAGTCTACCTTCATTTCCTTTCCCTTAAAGGACTAGGTGAAGATGAATTAAATGTTCACTATACAAAATATTTCTTTAGCAAGAAAGAGTTAGCCTTGGAATTCTGGAAGAGCAGCAGCTTACAGGAGCACCTGCAGTGATGCAACTTGACAGCCTTTTTTCCCACAGACTTACAGGAGCCATCCCCCAGGGGCAGGGCTTGAACCATCACAGCATAAACTTCATTCGAAAGCAGTTCTGTCAGTATCTAACTGTCAGCCTCTATTTACTTCATACAGGACAACACGCTAAAGAGCTACCTTATGCTAGAAACAACACTAACAAAACCAGAGAACTGTAAACTGTGTGGCACCCAAATATGCAAATGTTTCTTTTTTTGTTTTTGTTTCACAATATCTGAATCAGTCAATAAGTATTAATCAGTAATAAACTAATTTACTCTGCTCCAGTCTGTTTTGTCCATGATGGCAATCAGGAAGTCATCTCCCAGTTTTTATCTTGACTCGTGAGCTTCCTCATTCTTTCTATTTTCTCCTTCATCCTGCAGGACAGGGTAGGGAGAGAGCAAGTGGTTGTGTGGTGCTTGGCTGTGGGCTGAGGCCACCCCACCACCACCACAGTAGGATGTGCTCCAGCAGGCACTGAGGGCCAAGAACTGTGGCATGGATGCAGCAGAAGGATAAGGCAAAGTAGCATCAGACAGCATTTTCTGGTGTCTGTTGCTGCCTTTAGCCTCCAGATATTCAAATTTCATAGGTAAAACAACCAGAAATAAAAGTGTATGCACAATTTAGTTACAAGCATTGCTTTAAATTATGATTGCTTGAAACCACAGCCAAGAAGCATCTATCCCTTCAGGGGGGCAGTTTTCTGCACAACGTAAGCACAGGATGGAATCTAATTCAGACTTCAGAGGCAGCAACATTCTCACCTCTTTTAGAAATGAGAAGCTCTTGCTTGGCAGTCATCTCATTATTAGTTTTACATTTAGGATATTAAACCATATTCCTATTTCTTTCATCTTTGCTGGTTAGAAAGACAAGCCGAAATTAAAAACCCTACTTGGAAAGGGAGCTATGTGTTCCACAGCAGAAATGAATTATGCTTCCACATGACAGCGAGAAAAGCATTCACCATGGGGGCATTAAAGTGTTCATAGTTTTAGGAGCAGGGGGGAGCTCTCAGTGCTGACAGGAGCCGGGAGCGGCCAGGGGATGGAGAGAGCCGGGCACGGTGCGGCACCGAGAGCCGCCGGGACCTGCCGGCGGGACTCCCCGGCCGCTCTATTTTTGCTACGGTATGTTTTGCATTCAGACTTTCCACTGCAGGCTGCCCGGGTCAGGGGATCCGCTCTGCCGGGGGAATCTGACAGGTCAGCTCAGCCAGAGTTATTTATAGAGGGCGGGGGACTGAGGGAAAGGATGCGATCGGCATCGTATTCTTCTGCCGCGGGGCTGCGTACTGGGAAAGGCACCCCCGAGCAGCACCCACTTCACCCGAAGCACAGCAGGGCAAGGCATCCAACCCACGGCCGCGAGAGGGGACAGCCCGCTGGACACAGGAGCTGCTGCCACGAGAGCCAAAGGGACACAGCCCAGGCACTCCTCCTTCCCTCTTTCCCCGCACTTTAACTCATGCAGCCTCCCGGGGAGTGAGGGCACGCCCCACGTACCTACTGGCACCCGCAGTTGCGGGTCCCAGCAAGTGGAGTGGGGGCTCTTGTGCCCTGGCACCCAGACTGAGGCTCAGGACAGTTCTAGGTGAAACTGCACACTCTAACAAGACAACAACTGACTGTGAAGGGCCAAGAGAATGAAAAATTCAGAGGCAATGAGAGTAGTCAGGCTGAAGCTGTCTGGATACTGTCTTCAGTCACTGTTCTGAGTGTGAAGACTTTTGCAAGGACGACTTAAGCTTTCTTTGTCCTACTATCACAATCCATCACTTCACAGTGGGTTATCATCCACCCTTCTCTCCTGGCACTAGAGAACTCTATGTACCCAGCCTGCCACTTATGAGGTCCATTTCTTTTTGGTAGGGAGAGAAACTAGGACAGACTACAAGCATCAGTATTTCAAACTGTAATCAGACTGCCCCCCTCCAGCCCTGCTGCTTACTTAGCTGCTTCATCCTGAAGGCATTTAAAAATCAGGAGGTGTCTGGTGGCCACATTTGGAAGCGCCTAAGCTGCATGTGCAAGTCTAAAACTGCCCTGCTGTGAGTGGCCTGACATCCCCCCCTGCCAAATCCTGGCTGGCATTCAGAAACAAGACATTCATCTGGCCTTGTAAGCACTTGCTGAAGATACCTGACACGCTGACAGGATTCATACTCTTCCCACACAATGTAGCCATAGCCACCGTCTTTTAAAACCTGACAACACCAGGAGCCAGTGCTGTTGTGTGTAACTGCCTAACAGCATGTGCTGTTCAGCCTGAAAGCACCTGCTACCCACGGCCTCCTGGTCCCGGTGGGGTCAAAGCCACAGCTCCCACCTCTTAAGAAAGTGCCAGTAGTGCTTATATTGTGCCTCCTGGATTGGGATGACCTGAACCTGATGGGCTTCATTATGGCAAAGACTCACAGAGCTCAAACAGCAGCTTAATCACACTGACTGAAGAGCTGTCATCCTGCTTTGTGTACAAAGGGTTTGTTTATGGTTCAGCATTTGTTCATTACAGTAATTGAGCAGGAGCCGCTGGATTTCTTCACCGGATGTAATCATCCCAACATCCCCTTGCCTGTTCCACCTTCTCTTGAAAGGACCATTCTCCTTCTGACAAATGAGATTTCTGTTTAGGTGCTTACCCGCTTCAGCCTCTGCACACGCTCCTTGTCTGGCTATGCAAGTAATGACAAGAAATTATGTGTCTGGCAATACATGGACTTAGTATAATGGCAGGACAGTAATGCTCCACAAGGGAGCTGAGTGCTAAGACCTAAACATGTATATCAGCTTAGCAGGAAAAGAGAGGGAAAAAAAAAAAGGCAACTCCTACATTCAAGTAAACCCACATTTTTAAATAATTACTGGCACTGTTAACACTCCTGGCTTTCACTTGTATCTGTGGATACCATCTAATACATAATTAACAGCCAAACAATAATACAGATACATTAAATTGCCCTGTGCACATTTTATAGAACACCTCAAATCATGACACATTTCAAACCATCTACATGTAATACTTTTAATTCGCTAGACACTCAAGTTATCTACATGAAGTTGAGTGCCAGCTAAGACTTGTGGAAAGGAAGTGAATGTTTTCTTCAGTACTTTATAGTTCCAGCTCCAAAAGCCTCAGGAAAAACAATATTTTGTCCTGATGGCCCCATGAGATACTAACAGCACATGCAGACTCCTCTAATATGGGAAAGCATGCAGTGCTGCCTGGCTCACCACCACTAGAGCTTTCTCAGGAAAATGAGTGCTGGTGGCTTCCTTGAAAATGCATGCTGAGTGAGGATTATATGTGGGGTTGAATGGCCAGGCTTCTCCATGTGTAGAAAGACCCGTCCGCCTGTTGGAGTACTCCATAAATGGCCTTTGGAGTAGGGAAAAAAGTCATGAGAATTTCATTTCTAAAAGAGGTTTGAACACTTTTTAGGATTCCCTTGTGTCAGAGACTGGAACAGTTCATGCTTCAAACATTGACATAATGTTTTGCCCATTATAACAAAAACTGTATAAAGAAGCTACAACAAAAGAAGCCTGCTTGAAGATACCTGACTGGGACTCTGGACTGTACATTAAGCTGCTAAGGTAAGAAACTTCTGTTCAATCATCTCAGCCTAGGGAGAAATGAACAAGGCTGAGGGAAAGGAATGCATCCACAAGAGAGCCAAATGCAGCAACAATTCTTCCCAGGCTAGATTTGGGGTGGAGGACTCCACAGCCCACAGAAGCTAGGTTTACACAGACGCCCCCCACAAAAAGGGGGGGGTGGGGAGAGGAGGTTTTGGGTGTGACCTCCGGTCTGAGGCACGGAACACTCCTCCTCCTTTACACAAACTGGCCCAGCTGTGGAACCCCCAACCCCACAGGCCACATCCACAGGACATTCACATGAGAGGCAGCTGAGGGGAGTCATAATCCATCAAAGACCTGCCCCCCAAGCACTCCTCAGAGGCCTTACACCACAGGACTGTATGTGATGCAACAGATCCAGAGTCTGCTCCCCCCTCCCCCAGGGCGACATGCCTGGACATTGCCACCTGGCCTGAGCATACATTAACCCATGGGATTTTATGCTTTTTGGGGGAACCATTACCACCAAGAAGACAAGCTAGAGAGGATTAATGCAACATCATTGGGATCCACAGAGTGGTGATATTTTCTTTATTCTGTCTCTGTCACTGTCTTTCTGTTCCCTCCATCTCTTCCTAATTCTCTCTCTCTCTCTCATATTTACTATCAAATAAAACCCATACTATTGACTGGCATATGGTCTTGTTTGCACCTTAATTCCTTGTATTACTGCTTTTTAGTTGCTTGGATTATCTCAGTGACACACTAATTCATCTCTGTGTCACAGTACTCGAGAAGCTTATAACTGAGATCTCCAACTAGGGCAGCCATTACAAAAACTAACTAAAGAATTTAGTCCTGCTGACTGGTCCACCTTTTAGGACCAGAGGAATGGTGTATGCAGCCATATGGAAAAATCCACTAACATATTCTTACTGCTGAAAGCCAAAACTTCCCAAGAGATCCCATGAATGCATTATAAGCTCTAGATATTTGATTTGACTTCAGAGTTTCACCATCTCAACCAGACTGCCAGTAATTTAAGTTAATTAATTAATCGCCTGCCATGAAACACATCCAAGGATTCTGCATTTTAAATCAAGGGGAGCAACGATACTACTAAAGTATACTACCGTGTTTCTAAACTTGTGAAACCCGCTGCTGTGCCATTTCGGTCGCGTACGATGATTGTGACAGCGCGAGAAGCTCCGTCGCCCTCTCCCCAGGTGCCACGCATCGGTCTCAGCACTCCTGCTGGGCCCTCGCCGCTCTCTCCCGACGGCGGGGTGGGAGAGGGCAGCCGGTCCCTCTCTGCGGACGCTCCCTCTCGCTCGCCGTGGGCTCCACACGGGCCCCGCTGTACAGCTATGACCCCCGCCGCGCCTGCCCCTCTGACAGCGCCACCCGCGCCGGGGACACTGGGGACACACCTGCGCCCCGGCTAGCGGAGGGAAGGGCAGGCTAGGGGGGCTGACCCTGCAAGTCCGCACTAGGGCGGCAACCACCTTCTGCAAGTGCCCTCTCGCTCCCTCTTATGTAGCCTCTCCCATAAGGGCAGACCCCCTCATCCCTCCTGCCAGGTGTGTGCCGGGAGACTGTGCACACCCGCGCGTTTCCCTTCGGACACTTGCAACCACACAGGCATGCTGGCCCTCCCTGGAAGGATTAACTGCCCCTCTGTGACGCTGCACGGGATAACCTCCTCCCGTAGCTGGTGGCGGCCAGCGGTACCATCCCTCCGGACAGCCGCGGCAGGGGGATGGGGGTCCCTCCACCCGATCCCGGGGTGCACTGACGCAAGGGTAAAGCCAGCTCCCGCTGATGCCGGGGGGCAGCTACCGCGCCGGGCTCACGGTGCATCGGCTCCCCGGGAGCCCGGTCGCCGATGGAGCTGCCGTGACAGCCCTGCCAGAGGTTAAGCCCAAACTTTACTCCTGCAAATCCTGGCCGAACCTGTTGTCGTCGGGTTCGGCCAGGTCCTCCTCGCTCCTCCCAGCGGCAGAGCATTTAACGGGCGCAGCAGCCCCGCTGATCTTCCGCGCTGACTTGGGGAGAAAACCGAGGCCAGGGCGCCGCTCGGCTCTCCGTCAGACGCCAATAATGAGCGCTTGTTGGCTACGGCTCACCTGCATCCCGCGCCTCTGAACGCGGCTGTCCCCGGAGCGTCCCCGCAAGTTTCGACACTGGAGCGCTCCGGGACGGCCCCACCGTGGCAGGTGGGGCGCGGGCGGTCACTTGTCCCCGGCTGCCCCCCAGTCCGCGCCTCTCGGGGACACAGCTCCGTCCCTGCCTGTGAACCCCGGGTCCACTCTTGCTACAACACCTCGGTGGGCTCGGAGAGGGGGTCGCCCCTTCTCCGCTTGCCCGAACAACCTGCCGCTTAGCCCCGCGGCGGCAGCGCAGCCTGTGTGCTGCGCACGGGAATTGCCCGCCGGGCCGGCGGCGGCCGGGGATGTCCCCTGAGCGCGCTATCCCCGCCCGCAGCCCGGGGGTCGCCGAGCGGCGGAGCCAGCCGCCTTCCCAGTGCCCCGGCCCGCTGTCCCCAGGCGGCCCCCGCGCGGAGGGGAGCGCCCTCAGGTTCGCCTTACCCGGCTGGCGGAGAGGACCTGCCGGTAGTGCTCGTCTTCCGCAGGCAGGGCAGGGAACTGTTGCGTGGAGAGCATGCTCTGGCTGCTGCTGACCGCTCTCTACTTTGGCCGCCCCCTCACCCTTCTCTACATCGGTCTCTGACGAGCCACGTCCACCCGCCTCCCTCACAGACACACTTGCGGGGAGCGGGGGGGCTCCGCATTTTGTCTGCTCTGCAGACTCCCCCTCCCCGCTCCGCCACCCAATAATAATAAACCTCCGCGAGAAAGAGCCACATCCCCACCCCTTTCGCACACAAGGCTCTACCCCTTGGGGACATGCTGAGAGACAGCCCACTTGCTAATTTCGCCCTAAAGCCGTCCCCCAGGGAGGGTGGATAAAGTGGGCACAGCCTTTGCGCCCGCCTCCCTCGCCATCCCCCGGTTAAGGGACGCCTCGTCACGCTGCGAAGGGCTTCAGGTGGCAAGACGAGCCTGAGTCAAAGACGATATGAGGGGCAAGAACCCGCGGAGCTCGCCCCTCGCCCCCCCTTACCTTGGCTCCCTGGGGGTCCGCCACGCCCTGGCCCCCGGGCTGCCCGGACGAGCACCTGAGGCTGAAGCGAG
Source organism: Dasyornis broadbenti (assembly GCA_013397935.1). Lineage (NCBI taxonomy): Eukaryota > Metazoa > Chordata > Aves > Passeriformes > Dasyornithidae > Dasyornis > Dasyornis broadbenti. The sequence continues at coordinate 427,223 of VZRN01002244.1, forward strand.
CCGAAGCCTGCCCAGCTCACGGACTTGCAGGCGCTCTCGGCCCGCCGAGTCGAAGCGCAGAGTTCAGAGCGGAGGTTGGCAAGAGTGGGCCAGACTCCTTTCATTCATCCGCGGTTCCCGGTGGGACTTCCCTGGGCGCCACAGACCGCGCCTGCCTTCTGGATGCGCTTTATTTTACGGTCAGGCAAAGGCTTTCCTTTCAGCCCAGGAACGGAGAGTTTCGCGCCTGCAGGGACTGCAAGGCTTCTCTCTGTAGCACAGAGGCTGGCCTGTCGCAGCCCAGCCTCTAAGGCTCCAGAGAGAGCTGAAAGCGGCGCTGGCACCGCAGAAGCGGAGGGGAAGGAGCTCCGGCAGGAAGATCTCCTCAAGTCAACGACAGGTTTCTCCAGCTCCTTCCCCGCAGGAAGGCTCCGGTCCCAGGTCCCTGGCGACAAGCCTGCTGTGCCCCGTCCCTCCCCTGCGAGGAAGTGCTGCGCGGGAGGACAGCGGCGACCTGGCGACATTATCCCTTGTCCCCACGCCGGTCCCGGCCCTGACGGGCCCAACGGATCCGGAGCTGCAGGGATATGTTGGATACTGGGATCTGTTGAAGCAAAACTCTCAGGCCACGAGACAAGTGCCGCCTGAAGCTGCAAATGACAGAGCAAATGTCCCACCCCCATAGGATATCAGCTTTTAAGACCTGCATTTGATGTAATTTTTCCCCTTTGCCCTGTACCTGCATTCAAAGATGCGAGTCTGACTGAAGCCCCAGTCTGTGCACACAACAGAGCTCACCAGCACAGTCCAAGAATGATGAAGCCAACAAGACAAAAGGCAAAACAAAGAGGACAAAATGGGCAGAAGAGAATGCTACCAGAATAGAAACAGTTCAGGACCCTTCCAAGAGTCACAGAAAGATGTCACTGGCACTGCAGCTGGGTTCTGAAATGACATTCATAAACTAGAAAGGCTTCCAGTTTTAACAGTGCATGATTTAGTGCTTCTGAAATGCTATCACTCAAAATGTGAGGCAGAATACACCCAAGAAAATGTGAACCACCACCTCTCCATGAATACAGCTTCCAGCTCTGTCACCACTCTTGACCATCAGTGATGGTGATAACCCTCATAACAATATTTGTATTTGTAAATATAAACACATTGTATTATATATGGTTATATATAAAAAATAAGATGAAAATTTCTTAGCTTTTTTCCCAATTTCTTTTCCAGATGTCTGTATTTCCATACCTTCAGACCCTGTTACTTTGTGTGCAAACTTTACGGTGCAGACTGGGTTCTCTGTTTCTGGAGTGCCAATGTACTTAAGTGGCTCCTGCTCACGGTAATTCAGTCCTGCACTTTTTACCCAACCACCAAACATCTCTCCAAACCAAGCTCCAACATCTGGAGGAAAACAGTGGTGTTGGTTTTAAAACAATTGCACAAAAGATAGGAAAAGCATGGAAAGAGAGAGACGGAAGACCATTTATGCAAAATCATTATATTGCTTAATGTAAAACAACAAGTATTTTGTGCTATAATGCTGATAAAAAAAAGGAATCAAATCGTAATTCATTATTCATTACAGAGATTAGGTAGCCCTATCAAAAATTCTAATAACAATACAAGAAAACATGTATTAAGAGGTGCAGTACATGGCTCTGACTGCAAAGCCAGCTTGCCCTCGGCTGAGGATGACTTCTCTTCAGCTAGAAAACTGTGAATTCCGAACCCTAAGCCAATCTTGACTCCTAATCTCATACTAATTTTCTCCAATAGGAGAACCACAGAATTTGGAGTTTCACAAGATTCAGCAGCACACAGAGAAAGCCTGAATTCTGGTTTTGCTAGTGATGTTGTGGAAACCACTGCATGAGCAACAATTATCTAGCTTAAATGATACTTGGCTGAATTGAGCCACAGTTTCCTCCCTCAGAATACAACTTATTTCTACACAGCTGCTGTTTAGCCTACCTTGCTCAGTTTGATGTATCACACTACATATTCATACGCTATCCATACTACAGACTTGTTTTCTGGTATCATGGTATATAGACGTTTTAACACTGTGTTCAAATAACTCATTAACATCTAACCACTTGTGGAAAGAAGCATACCTCATTATCTTAAAATTAATTTGATTTCATTTGATTTTTTCCCCTAATTTTGACCTTGCATTTCCCTGCCTAGTAAATACTAACCACTACAAGTTCTTAAGTTTTCTAATTCTCTAGAGCAACTGACTAACTTACTTGAATAAGGGCAGACAGGAATACAAATTTACATTCATGAAGCACGAAAATGGAGCAATTTAAATGCCCACAGATAACAACTGGTAACCAGATGAAACCAAAGTAGAAGAGGGATATCCAACTAAATGAAAGTGAGGACAGGATCACCCATGAACTGTCCAAACAAGAATGCTCCACCCTAAAGCACGCACCAGAGAACAGATGCCACACACATTAAGCTTCCACTGCCTGGCACTGGAACACACTTCAGACCAAGCATTTCTGTGCTCTAACCTCACAACACACAAGCTCAGCACTCAGAGAATGCTGGCACAGAGCAGATATGTTTTGCAGCCTGAACTACCGCTGAGATGATAAACTCGAGCTCACTGCTTTAAAGCCACAATCAAACATAGATGCTTTTATGAACAAATTTTGGTGCTATCTGCTTAGTAACATTTCCTTCTCTAGCAGTTAAGGTCAGCACAAATGTCTAATAGATCAGCTATATTTCTCCCTGTGAGGCCAAAGAAATTAGCTACTACGTCCATTTCCATTTGTTTCATCTGGATCAACTTCCCCAACCCATTCTCACCATTTCATCAGAGCAGTAACACAAAGGAACACAACTACATAATTCCAGCAATAATCTGAGCACTAAGGACTATCACAGCCAGAGTAGGGGGCAAAAAGCATACCTAAAACTTCAACTGCAGTATGTAAATCATCATTACCTGGGAGGTTTGCTGCTTCATTACATCAGTCCTCGAGAACAGACAATTTTTCAAGTTGTTTTTGATACATTTATTGTCTGACTTGGTTTTTACATTAAATTAACACACACAATGGATTTGATATTGTTACAGGGAACACACTTGCCCAAGGAGTTTCCAATCCCAAACATACTGACAACCTTGGCTCAGTGGAAGAATAAATGCTCACCAGAATGCATCCAGAATCAGGAAAAGCCCCACATTTCTTCATTTTACACAAAGCTAAATATTCTTCACGTTAAGTCATCTTCAGGCTTCTATCGCTATAATTTCCTTTCAACAGCAGGTCAGATTATATAATTTGTTTTAACATATACTTATCAATATACTTTTTTTGGTAAGCTGTTAACATTCAAAATATTTGCTCATTATATTATGTAACAGTACATTACTTACAAATTGCTAAAAACCCTACCTTCATTTCAGTATTTCTTCTCTAGAATTCCATCTTTCATTAATAGTGAACAAACGGTGATTTTATCCACACCTTTTTACTTCAAAGGTTGTTGACAATGTGTAGCTCCAAACAGAGAAAGGCAAAACATTAACTATAAAAATATTTAAAGAAACAAATAGAACCCTAGTGATTTATTAAACTGCAGATTGCTCGAACCCCCACACTTTTTTTATGCCAAGAAATAAATATCTGGTTCAGCAGGCAGACCAACAGAGTGCAAATGACTCAGATGGTTGGATAAGATATACAGAACTATTTTGAATGAGATTTCAAAAATAGGTTATGTCTTGCATATGCAAGGTTCAGAAGAGATACAAATCCTTTTAGAAGGGAATATGCCCACTCACAAACACCTTTGTATGAACAGAATGAATTTTTAAAGATTGCTCTGCTTTCTTATTATAATGAAGATGATCAATGAGAACTCTTTTCCTCTCCAGTATTTCTCACAAATACTACAAACTATGCAGAAAAGAATACTAAGAACTCCTTCAAATATATAACAAGTGTAGTTAATTTTTGTAACTCTCTAGAGAGAGATTTCTTCTCTTTGCTGTAGAAGCAAGGATAAACTTTCCATTGTACTTGTTTTAAAGAAAAAGCTAGCAGTAAATAGAAAACTTAGTTATAGTCATGCGAGATAAAGCTGTTTCCACAACGTTCTCATTCATATTGATTTCCATATTTCAGTCAGAAAGGTGTATTTTTGTACTTTCGGTTAACCCATCACATTTTACTTCATCTGAACAAAAATCTCTCTCCTTTTTCTCTCATTGACAGAAGAGTTACCGGCGTATGCAGCCACACAATAGCATCATCTCACTCGGTTAAAGAAAACACACTTATATATGGAATCATCTTCCAGTCATTAACATGATAGAAAAAAGTTAAAGCAAGAGTATGAAAAATTGTTTATTTCTTATATAGAAAATCAGAAAATTCAATGGAGATGCAACTTTGCAGAGCACAATTTCACTTCATTAAACTACTTTAAATAGTAATGGTCTGACACATAACTAATATGCATCTCTAAAATGTCAATTAAAAAAAAACAAAGTACTTTGGAACAGCATCAATCCATGGTAAATATTGTCAAGTTTTCCTCACCTCTCTCATTCACCAAACTTCTGTGAAAAACTGAAAAGTAACCAATTTTCTTCCTGTTTTGTTAATCTATGCAATCAAAAGCTTCTGCCTTTTTGCAGCTTTTCTATTTTATTCTCTTGCAGCTGAATCAGAATTACAATTGGATATCTGTTCAAATTAATACTGGGTCTCTTTACACAGAAGTCAAAATCAACTAGAAGAGCTTTCTAGCAAACTGCAATCTTTTCTACTAACTCACACAAACGGTCCCACTGCTTTTGCAGGATTTGTGATAAAATTATATGCCTGAATTACAAGGGCATACTACCAACGCCCCTTGGCTTTGCACCTCATTTTTTTGCAGGAGCTTGTAATCACTTTGCAGTAACCTGCAATGCTCAAGTATTAACAAAAAAATTCCAGGAGACGTTTAAAAATTCAGTTTTCTGACTTCCTCATTCCTAAATTTAACTTGCAGTCTCTCAGCTGAGACTACAGAGCTTCTCTGATAATCCTGAAGCCAGATGAAAACCTTCCAGTTCTACCAACCAATACTGATAACCTAAAGTAAGGTATTCAAAACTGTCAGTAAGAAAATATTTAAATATTTAAAAGTTTAACTGGATAGTTTAAATGTGACTACCAAGAACCATCCAGATGGCTCCAGAACAACATATAACTGTATTGTTACGCTATCCAATCACATTTTTGCACACCCACGCAAATATCCAACTCTGACATTTATTGATACAAATAGCCAAGTGATACTCTTAAGTTTAATTTCAAATTGTTTTTCTGCTGCTGGCAATTGGGGCAACAGTGAGAATGCACCCCGTCCCCTGAAATTACTTCACATCCATGTTCAGCATATGTATCTGTCCACTAAAGCAACTTTTCAGTTAGTTCAATTTTGAGGAAATAAGGGTGGGAAGGAGTGAGGCGAAAAAACAAAAAAGCAAACCCCACAGTCTGTAAGAGGGATTGCTGTACTGTTTGTGATAGAGCTGAATTGAAAGACAGTTCACATTTCACTTCTCTGAACAAAGTTCTAGAATATTGAAGCCTAAGTGATCCACGGTTCCCTGTTAGTAATCGTAATTAAAACTGACATGAAGTACAGAAATTATTGTGTGATACAACATAAAGACTAGTATAAGAACACCAAACTTCAATAAACTATTAAGCTGATTTTACAGGAAACATACATTCAATAAAGCATTTTATACTAAGCTATTCTTAATATTATGAAATGGAGACAAGGAAAAATAGCATTATTAATAGAAGAGATGTTAATAGATCTCAATCAAACTATCAGCACTTCAGTGTAGACTAGAATCTACTATTACTTTCAGTGTCTGAGCTCAGTTTTGTGCTGTGTAATAAGAAAGGTGACATTTCTTCCCTCCACTGCACTTCTCTTAGCAAATAGTATACATACATAATCTATGCATATTAAGTTCTGTTACACACAGACTAATATTCTAGGAATAATAGCTACCTAAAGTCCAACTGAGGTATATTAAATATTGAGTTGTTTTCAGTCATTGTAGACCATGAGCCATGCAACCATCACAACAGCAACTCCAAACACTGGCAGCATAATGAGGTTCTTGTACTTTTGCCATGATGATTGTTCAACTTCTACCTCATCCTTTCTTCTCTTATTCTTTCTTCGCCCTTTTAATCTGTTTTCAAAAGCTTCCAGTTCAGCCTAAATAAAGAGAACCATAAGTAGTTGACATTTGTGTCAGAATTAAAAACAACGAAATGTGAAGATTTTAAATACCATTCCCAAATAACATTTAACAAAAGTAACCATCAGCCAATGGAATTTGCACATCTCAGAGATGAGATGGTACATCCCACAGGTACAAAGCACTTTGCTTTCAAGTATTAAACCATTGTTTAGTTTCCTATAAAAGACATTGCCAAAAATGCAGCCAAGTGAAGTTTTACATGCAATTTTCAACTCAGGATGAATATACTAAGTTAAAATAAGATTGTTATTTCTGTGAAGTACATTAAAAATACATTATTTTTTCCTATTGAAACACACTTGCATTTAAGCTATTTTACTAATTTCTATAAGAGCACAGACTGAAATCTTCAAAGACCTCTTTTCATAATAAAGATGTACTCTGCCAGAAATAAATTAATAAAAACATAAATAACTAAAAATCTATCCTATTTCCCTCAATTTTTTGTATTTGCATGCTCTGCTGAATTTTAGATTAATTGCTATAATCTTAGCTACGCACAAAAGTATTCCATTTGTTAAGTGTTATAGCAAGATTCAATCACTCATATGACTGTAGGAAGTATATAATGTCCTTCAATAGGAAGCACATGCCCATAGGCCCAAAAATGGAGCAAAGCAATTGCAAAAGTAAGAATGCCAGGCTTCCAATAAAGAATGGCAGTTTCAGGGTCCTGTCTGGAACAAACAATAGGATCCTCTGATCCCTGTCCCTCATCCCACCCCACATTTTTTAAAAAGAGCATCAAGAGAATACAGAAGAAGCTCATTTGAGGGTACAAAGCTTAAATAAAACTGGAACTAGGCAGCCTAGAAAAAAGAGTTAAGACTAGGATGAGGCTCCAATGAGAAGCTATCTAATTGCTAGGAAAATCAGAAAAGATGCTCTAAAGACCTGAGACAGACTAAAATTAGTAAATGTCCAACAATTACCTGGATTTTTGAGTCAAGTTGTCAGCTACTTGAAAAAGCATGGGACAAGGCACTACAGAGCAGAGAAAACAGACGGAGGGAAATGGAAAAGAGACGGGAGTAGCAGAGCACAGCAAGCCAGGACTGGTTGGGCAAAAGACGCACCACTGAGCTGAAGCAGAGGAAACATGGACAGTGAACAGAGACAAAGCCTGGCCATGAGGGGAAATAAATCTACATGACTACTACTGCAGTGCTGCCAGGAAGAGAGAATAAGACAATACAGTAGGTGCATTAAAGAAACAAGAATAAGATTGTTTTGGGAAATGGACAGAGTAGTAGTTCAGTAAATAAAAATTTTCACTTGGAACTCAAGGTTGCCTGATGTCTGGTCTTCCTCCACTGGCAGCAAATATTTGCCAGAGTTTCACAAAGCAACTCTTCCTTTCCTGTGCCAGATACCACTGTTAGCGGGAAAAAGGGACCTATTTTCATGTCTATTCCTTTGTACCTAATAAAGGCAGAAATTGTTGGCACTTCTCTGATGATATGGGAGAAGAGTTCAGACAAAGTCACACAGTCAACTGTTTGAAACAAGATTATTTTCAACTAGCTAATCCTACCTTAGAAAAGCAAAGTATTTTAATGAAACAGTTTTTCAAAATCCAAAATCTGGAGGCAAGGGCAGAGTTCTTATGGTTTTATAGGCAACATGGCAGTATTTCATTTTATACAGACACTAAGTAAAATTTGGGGCTTCTACAGTTATTACACACTTGTGATCGGTACATTTTAAAAGCAGAAAGCTTCATGAATTGCAATAATATGAATTAACATATACAGCTCAAGCAAAATGATATAATAGTTATTGAATTGCTTTCCTAGTGAACTCTATAAAAACCTGTCTAAAAATAAATACATAATAAAAAAACCAAAACACACAATGAAAAAAGACTTGTAGGCACAGAATACAAGAGGGAAGCCATCACTATCCTTGAAAAGCTACCAAAAGATTTTGTGTAACTGTCAACATGCCCGAAGCGTCGCCTTAATGACCTCTGAAGCAATGGTAGTGCCCAGTCTTCAAACTACCTTTTCAAGCTAAACAAGCTTAGGGTATTTATTTAGAGTAAAAACCTAGCTTCTTTGTATATAAAAATATCAAAAGTAAAATGAAATGTATTTATTTAAACTGTGTACTCAAAACAATATGATGCCACATAATGTCTAGTTTAGTGTTGCTCAGGGACTGGACTTTGTTCTTTCATGCGTTATTCACTATAGTCTTCCTGCACTGAAAGGAGTAGCATTCCCATGGGAAAATGTAGCTAAATGAATGCAAATAACTGTGACTATACAGTCACAAAGTGTATTTTCTCAAAGTGAGAATATATTTTTATTTATAGGGGAAGGGAACACTTGACTTTTTAACTTATATGGATTTGTTAAAATTTTTTCTTTGCATAAAAAACAAAAAGGAAATAAAATCTTTCATACAAGTCAATAAATTATACTTCAGGTGTGAGACGCTAACTTTCAGAATTCAAACTCGAAGCAGTTAGCTTGAAAATTTAACCAAATCTTTTACAATGGAGAGGGACAGAGGGCTTGGTCTGAGCTGTTAAATAATCAAAGCACTGATCTTTTTTCCACCTCTAGCAGCGAAACCCACCAGTGAAAACCCTGGCCTCACAGGGTGCCTCTGAATTAGAAGCAGAGGGAAACTTTGGCTGTTAGGGCCACGACAAGAAGCCTAGCCAAGCTGTCTCTTCCACTAAGAAACAAGTGATTCCATCTGTAAATGGCATTAGCAAAAGTTGCTACCAAATATAGCAAATACCAAAATATAAATGCATGGGCTTACAAGAGCACTAACTAATTTATATATACAACATTTAATAAAGTATTAATCCAAATAGGTTTAAGAAACTGTGACTAATAGATGAACAGTATCTATAAAAATGTGCTAATGACATTGAGGAAGGTGGTACAAGACATAAACTTTTGTCAGATGGGAGTATACTCAAAAATACTCCTAATGTGACCTAACACCCTACAATAGTGATGGCCTCCAACTTCCATCAACAGATGGCAGATTATGAGTTCAAATAGGACAGGAATCAATGTTACATAAAGTTCCAGCAGCTTATTTTTTACTAACCAGAGGTTAGTACTTGTGTGCAGATCTAGAGCCTATTTACTAGTTACTGCTGTCTCTTTAAAAAAAAAAAAAAAGTTTGTCCTTTTTTTTTTTTCTGTTTTTGTTCTATAGTTTCCTAACGCACTGTATAAATAGCAACTCCTAATTAACCTTTTAGTGGGCTTCGTTATGTATAGGTGAAGTTTTCTACCCCTGAAGTTGCATCCATCACAAAATACATATGCAGGAGCAGTTGCCATGTATTGCATAAAGCTACTACTGTTGGGCTGGAACTGTGAAACTTCAGAGAATGCACAAGTCGAAAGCAACGGTGGTGTGACTGCCGAGAGAAACAGTAACAGCTGAAAAATCTAGCCAAAAGGATGTTGCACACTATGTAGGTGGAGTGGATCTGCTAGTGTTTCAGAGGAGCCTTGTTACTGAGACTTTACTAGAGGGACCATAAGTTAAGTGATTTTGAGCACAAATCATTAGTAGGATGCCCTCTGGAATGCATGAAAACACACTTGGTGCAAGACAAACATCAGCAACTTTGACTTTCTAGCTTTAGAATTGTAAATGTGTTCTTTACACTTTCAAATGTGCATTAGCACACTTCAGTATATAGCTTGCAGAACCAACACCTACAGATTTCCTCTGCCCAGTAATATGTTTCAGACATCTGTATGCAAGTTACACTTCCTGACCTATGTGCCAGAAGTAACATTTCCAGGGTCAGCTTAGAGAACAAGAAGAATCAGATGAACTCTGAGTTATATGAGGGAATATGCACTCAATACTGTAGACAGATGAGATATGACTGTTCCAATAAACATTGCAAGACGATCACAAAGCAGTGCCTGGTCTCCTTTACAATAGATACATAACTATGCTTTTCTTGCAGGATGAGAAGACAAGGCTCCCCTTTAAAAAACAAAAGCAGGCCTTGCCAGAGCATTGTAGACGTAACATTCTCATTAATTGCTTAGGGAACTTACTAAGTACGCACAACTGAAGTTGTGACCCACAGAGAAACTGTCTGTTCTAATGAGACTGGGGAGATGGCACAAGTGGACCAGCTCTGTAAGCCTCCCTTACTCCCTTTGAAGCAGGGAGCAAGCCACTGATCCCTGATAGAAATGGAGTATGACATGCAGCTGAAAACACAAGTGTAACCTTAATACATAGATGCTGTGATAATTGAGTAAAAGGAATCAGAAAGCACACCCTGGACTTGCAATATGATTTGGTGTCAAATGCTCAGTCAGGCACAGGCACACAGGCATGAACTGGCTGGAAGGCGTGCAGACTCCAGATGACAAACCTGACCGAGCCATTACCACCAGCTGAGCTTACAGTGTTTGCCTGGATATGATTAGTAACAGCACCTCCAGGCAGCTGGCACAGCAGCTTTGTGGATTACAATGCCGACCACATACCCTCACCAGCAACAGCAATTACAGTAAGTACATATTTCCCCCCCACCTCAGAGACCCTGAAGGACAAAGACTCATCTAGGTGTCCTTGTTCTTTCATGATGGGAGAGAGAAGGGAAGCTTCACCCAATATTTATATCTTGCAGAGGCTATTCAGTATTCTCTGGTGTTTATGCTGTATAAAGTGTTTGATTAAAATAAAGTGTACTTAGTAATTTAAAAATAAATTACATTATACAAAGTCATAGAAATACAAAGTTACCATTGAAAATTGTTCACAAAATGTGGCCTCTTAACCATTGTAAATAATTTACAGCACACAGAGTATGGTAACAGCTGGCAGGAATGGCTGTGCATATCACATTAAAAACTATACATCTTTAATTGCATGTAAATTACATTATTTACTAACAAAAACAAGGTGAGGAGGATGTGGACAAGGAAAAAGAAAGGTTAATACCTGCTGTCTTCGCTTCTCTTCTTCAAGAGCAGCTTTGGCTTCTGCTTCTTTTATCTGTCCAGACATACAAAGTGATAAGCAACTACGGTAAACAGCAGGTAAACCTATTTTCTTATGGAGTCAAAATTACTCCAATAGAATGATCCTCAGCAGAAGTATGCAAACTTTCCATCATGTGAGCTCCACCATCAGAAAGTCATTATGAAAAGAAGTCATGGGAGTTACAATTGATAATTCTGTAGAAATATTTTACAGCGTTCAAGAAAGCAAATTAAATGCTAGAAAGTATTAAGAAAAAAATGGTGCAGAAAAAATTGACAGTATGTAAACATGCCACACACTTGAATCTTAGCACCTGCATTCCATTCTGGTCCTAGAATAACAACTAAGTATGAAGCCTGAATATACATAAAAGTCAACAGGATGGAGTGGCTTCCATCTGAAGAGATGCATAACTAGGATTCATCAGGTGACTAACAGGACATCAAATTCTGAAGAGTGTGCAGATGCCAAGTAGGGATAAAACATCAATAATTATTTTTCATAATGCAAAGGCATAAAATGAATTTACCAGGAGGTTGGCTCAGGCTCACAACAGAGGAAAGTATTCTACTCCCACAGAGTATTTGGCTAAATCTAGTATTTCAGTGCTACAGGACATTTGCAGATGCCAAAAGTTTATGTCAACTGAAAAACAACCAGGCATGCTAATAGGAGATAAATCCAACGAAGGCCATTAGACAGAAAGACACCATCTCACCCTCTTATGTTCCTACAGTCAGCAATCACTAAGTAATAGTAGTAACAGAAAGAATATATGGGGGAAGTTTATGTATCTCCCTTTTTTAATACATGTTTTTGGCTTTTAGCATTGCAGTCACTGAATCACTACCTTAGAAAAGTTAGATATAAAAAACTATTAATAACTTGAAATTAAAAAATTCTTGATCCTAGTCACTGGATGATTTGCATACTAACAATGAAAATAGTTTATTAAATACTGTTTGCACAGGTAGAATTGGTTACAAATAATTTTCAGTTCAAGAGCTTTTGATGACTAAGGAGAAAGCACACTATCTCATGCTTTAGCACACTGTAGCTCAAACAGCAGGCACTGAAGGCAGGGTCAATAGCACAGTCGTATTTGCAGGTTTTCAGACAAATTTTTTAATTGCTAAATGTTGTATCAAATAAAAGCACTACTGAGAATTTCATTAATCTAGATACAATGACAGTCTGTTTAGAAATGTGTGTACAGGACCTTTTCAGCCATGCACATCTTAAATCCGAAAGTCTGGTATGCAAAAAACTGCAAAACAAGCCCCCTTGCTTTTCACCATCATCTAATGGCAAATTTCAGCTACAAAAGAAAAAGTGACATGCAAATGTGGAAAAGAGAAACTGAAAAGCTTCTTTTTACACTGGTGTGGTCATATTTGTGTAAGATACAAAGGTATAATGTACCTAGATAAAGGGAAGCTTAACTATTATAATCACAGCATGGAAAAACATTTCTAGAAATATTTCTTTAATAAAATGTACAGTAAAAGACATTCAATTCCTAGGCACCTAGTGACTTGGAAGTGCTTACTCACTAAGGGTCAGACATAAAAAGGTTTATTAAGAATTATGGCATTTTGGTTTTGGAAATTAATGGCTGTTTTGCAAATGTGCAAACTAATTTATCTTTGTAAATGCCTGCAGTTTTCAACAAATTTTTTTTCAGTCTGAACAAATTAAACAGTAATAGACATAAATAAACTACTTTCGTCAAGTGCCTACAACAGGAGACCATTCTAGTATGTCATTTGCATGCTAAGTCAACACAGGCTACAACAAGGTGCCTAGAAATAATTTTAATAAAACTTTATTACTTTATATAAAAACCCCAAAACAAGTAAATACACATTCTTCTGTGAGAAAGGTACACATCGCTAGGTTATGCCATACAGTATGCCTGTAGCATTGCTTACAGGAGAAACTTGTAGCCATTTGTTCACTGCATTAGACCATTTCTCCCTGGGAATTACAACATCAGGGTGAGAAATTGGTAGTAGTATCTGCTGCAGTTAAACAGCACTGACACTGCACCACACTGAGACATGCTTCTGGGTCTCAGCTCATGCAGTCTACTGTGAGTTCACCTTGCTTTAGGGAAGGACTCCATATCCTATGAACTTATCTTCACATTCTTACTGGAACTGTTTGTTCCAGGTTTTTTAATGGGATTTTCTAAAGGCATATCCCAAGAGTTTTAGCATTCAACCTGCTTGCAAAGTTGGGGGTATTTGGTTGGTGTGGTACTTGTTAGAACTTGTCAATCAATCCTGAAAATCTGAGCAGATGCTGACTTGTCAGCTTTACCCATTCAGTTTTTGGGTTGTACGTTTAGCACATCTAACACTTACCAGATAAAACCCAAGCAAGTTATGCATCAATTCTTTTTATATTTTTATAAAAGGTTTGTAAGAGCAAGGATCATATCCTGTTTCTCTGTGTGACGGCACACTGCAAATTCTTTACTTCATAAAACAGCTGAGCTAGGTAGAAGTCACGTTTACAGCAGCCTAAGAAGTATTCTGCAGTTGCTGGAAATTATCAATTCTTCCAGTATAGGATAACTAATACCATGTGGCAGGTATTATTCCACACTGAATGAGTTGAGCATCTGATGGCTGCAACACCTTCACTGGAAAGAGAGATCTAACAATGCCCTGTAAAGCAGCCTGACTCTAATCTTACAGTACTAACGACTATTTTATCATCACTGATCATCACTTGTTCTCAGTGAAAGCAGAAAGAATCAGTTCCAATCAATTTAAAGGAAAAAAAAAAGGAAAATAACATAATATTGTTTTAAAATAGTATTTCATTGAGTTAATTAACACCATTCATAAATTCGAGTCTGAACAAATAGCTACTATTCAACAGCACATCCACCTATGTTGCATTTCTGCAGGTACTGCCTTGAAAAATAATTGTGTTCTTTTTTCTACTTTTCCTGAAGCTCTGAGAAGAAATTATAGCTACAAGGGATACATTACCTCATATGCTTTCCGCTTCATTTCCTTGCATAATGCATCGCATTCCAGTGAAACTTGGCCTTCTTGTATCTTGCTGCACTGTACTTCCTGTTAAGTATAATTTGTCTTTTATAATCATTTCCCTATATAAGATTTTAGTTACGTCAACTTCTTTATGAAAATAATAAAACTTTCTTATTTAATAAAACTTTGATTTTACACATAAAATAAAGCTAATAGCTGAATGTTATTTGAATCTGCAATTATGTATTAAATTGTCCATTTTTTCCCTTCTTTCTAATAAGCTAAGCTCAAAGGTAGAATAAATCAATAGCCCAGTTTAAGTTTTCTCCTCTTTTCTCATTTGTTTGCCTTAGGCAAGAAAGATAACCTTCTGAACCTCTGGCAGAAAGAGTTTGCATTCAGAATCTCAGTAATTTCATATACATTCTCTTAACTAGCTCCAATTACAGGACAAGGTCTGGTCACGGGAGGGGAAAAATTAAGTAATTTTCTCACTCATACTTTCTCTCCCTCTCCTTGTATTGAAGAAATTTAAAAAAAAACAACAAAGTGGTTATCTGTAAGCAGAAACTGATCAATTTTAAGCACCTATTCTGTATATGTCATCTTTTCTACTGCTGAGCATCCCATCTGCAAGACTTCTAGATGCACAAGACATCTTTTGGAGAAGCTGAGGACTCTGGGGAACTGCAACTTGCTTGAAAGGCTCAGAAGTTAACTTGGTTCAGAAAAATAATTTAAACACCTTTTCATTACGACAGATCATGGTTGTTTTCTTCATTAAGACATTATTATTTGTCAAGACTTCACATCAATTTCTGTTGTTCCCCTCATAATAGTGTACAGCTATAGTAAACTTGTTGTATTACTTTGTCCTTATCTTTGTTGGAAGCTAAGGATGCTGATACCCACATCTGCAGGGAACCTTAACTAATTACAGTAGTTCAGGTTTCACAACATCTGTGCTAACTCCAATTTATGTAAATTTTCCCAATATTGTCATAAAAATGTAATTTTTATTCTCAAATCATTCCAGGTCATCTGAGTATTCTTCCCACAAAACTACAAAAACTTAAGTGTCCATGAAGATAAAGCTATTCTAAGTCAGGCAGCTAACATATTTTAAAAGTAACAAGATTTTATTTCTCTAGTGAATCTTCTGATACAGCAGCCCAGATCTTCAGCTGATGTGAATTGGTATAGCTCCACTATAGTAACTGGCCCTATTCTAATCTGCAGCATCCATATAATTCATCCATACAAGCCCAAGAACATGCAAAGAATATACATCCTTCAAAAACTGCAACTTATAAATTCACCTTTTTCAGTCTCTTACAGAGACATCGGAGTTTAACCTTCTGGCTGCAGTTCAGAGGACAGCTACCTGAATGGCAAATCTCTTTACATCGGTGACCACAGGGCAACTGCAAAGAGCAAAACACAAATAAAACTCTCACACCAATAAAACATTGTAAAATTACAAAGAATCTATGCATTGGTTTTATTTCAGACATAGCATTTTAACAGAAAACTCATTCAGTTAATCAGTCTTTCAACTTGTGAAATAATTGATTTTTCTTTTCTTTTTATTGTGGTGGGGGGGAAAATATTTGCTTATTATTTACTGGTTCTCAGTTCCTGTAGGATGATTGTTATTGGCACAGCTTGATTAGAAGATAATTTCTACTTTTACATATTTCAAGAACAGTCATCTCCACAGTAACATATACAACAATCACCCTAGCTATCTGCTATCTCTATGCTGAGGGAATACAAATGGATAAGGTAGAAAAACCATGAAATCTGAAATTAAGGGTACTGTAGCTACTTGTAGATTAGACAGAGTAATAAAAGAAAGAGGAAAGAATCAGAAGCAAAAATACTGCAGAAGAAATCTTGTATGCAAGAATCATCTGGACTATGCAAAAGTCAAATAAAGGTCACCAAAATTCTTATCCTCTCCAAAATAATTTCACAAAATCCTAAATTTCTGCATTTGGCAGATTATCCCATTTCTGACATCTGAAAGATAAAGACTTTTTTACTGCCAGTAGAATTTTTAACTTACAAAGAAAATATTATCATTAATTTACTGTGTAAGAATTGAGTTACTAATTTAAATATGCTCACTGATAAGAATGACACAGTGCTCCCAGCATTATATTAAATATGTCAAGAAAGTAAACAAGTTTTTTTCATTATTAAGAACTTGACTAAAAATATCCCTTGCTCATGCATATGCCCATAAGAAGTCTTCACAATAACAATTTTCAATTACATAACCTAATACTGTTAATAACTGAGGGTGGAATCTCACAGAAGACATCTAAGAAATTTACTTACATAGAGCTTTAAATCCCCCAACTATTTAAAATAGCATTAGACAGTGTTCTTTATTAAAAGTGAAATTTTGCCTCTTCACTGTCATCAAGGGATTAACACAAATTGGAAAATGCTCTAACACATACAATTTTAAAACACTTTTTTTCACATTTATTAAAAATTCAAAATGAATATATACTACATCACTTCATCCACAAGAATGAGAATACTAATTAAGTATCAAACTCAGGTGGGTACACTTTGATTAGTAAACCTGGATTCTCAGAAATCCATTGGAACTGGCTCAACATCTGAGCTAGTATCATGAAACATATCTAAACAGAACATAAATCTTTCTGATTAAAAATTATGGAACACACGTACACGTTTCAACGTCCATGACAGTCACAAGCTATTACAGATACTTCGTGGTTTCAGCTCAGTTTTTTAGTTACTGTTACAGCACATTTCATACAGGACTAGAAGGAACCTTTAAGTCATCATATTCAGTTCTGAAATCCAGTCCTCCTACAGGCAGGTAGCTCCTATGATCCTTCCAGGACTGAACAAATGAAAGCTTGCTGTGAAAAGTCCCCCATTCTGACCCTATTCTACCGTTTCACTAAGGACACTGCTCCAGGAGCTCACTACAAGACAAAAGAGCTTTTTTCCAGTTTCCAACGTTTCTTCTGGCTAGTCTAAGCTGCATTTCTTATCCTCATATTGAAATATTTGTCTTTTCTTAAAAGGCTATTTATTACCACAGCATTCCCTTCATTGAATTTCAACCATCTTAAATCAATGTTTCTTGAATACATAGCTAGAATTGCATGTAGAATTTCAAATGACATCTCAGCAGGAAGGACTTTGTACAATGTCTTAATTGCACCTCATTCTTAGTAGAGTGTCTTCCCCAAAACATCTTCAGCTCTCATTACATTTCTCTCCAGCTAATCATGCAGTGAAAATAAGAATTTCTGCTGTTTCCTGGGAGCTTATTATTAGCTTCACATGTATGGTCTTACTGGTTTTTTTTTTTCTGTATTTAATAACGTGCCCCCAATACATGTGTCCTACAGATGTACTTCCTCAATCCTCACACACTGACAACACCCCACAACTTTTCATCAGAAAATTCCAATGTTTTTGGTGCCAAGGTTGTTACTGAAAACAATGCAAAGTCAAGTGTCAGTTCAGTCCTTGGGAAATCTTCCTTATTGTTAATATCTCTTACTCCAATGTTTTCTTTAGTTTTGTTGTTGTTTTGAGGGGGGGAGTTGGGTGTTTTTTTTCAAAAGATAGTCAAATACAGACAGTTGTTTCCTTTAGCCACCTTCATGCTTGTATTAACCCTCTCCTATATCTGAACTAGATATTCATTAAGTAGCATTGACTCACTCTGCTGAAGCCTTATGCAGCAGATCTCATCTATTTGCTTTATCTGGAGGGAAAAATATTTAAATTGGTAACCTTATCTAAGAAGGAATTTAGTTTTTATCAGGTACAATGGATCATCAGCAAGTATTTTTCCCTGAAATCGAGGAATTATTTTGCCTCATTTTGAAAATATGAGGGGAAAAGCTTTTCTAAGCCTTGCATGCTACCAAGGTCAGACTACCATCCAGAACCTGGAGTCTAATGGCCGAGTTTCCTCACAAGTGACCACAATCTTTGCAAAACCAATTTGCTACTGCATGAACACTGTGCAATAGAGGGCCCATCTCCTGGCTCCCTACACAAGAGCATCATACACAGTAACTCAATCTAGTCTCATCTGCAAGTCATCTCATGCTGGCCAGAGCAAGCCATGACTAGAACTATTACTTCTAGCTTATTCTTCCATAGTAATTAAGCATATTTTCATTAATAGTGTCAAAGCCCAAACAGTCATGTCATAACTGACACGTCAGAGCTGGAAATTCAAGACAGTAACCCTCACCTCGACCTCTAAGTGCTACTGCAATAACATTCTTAGACACCATTAAACCAAAATATTTATAGCACAGGAGTATGTTTAACACAATACTGAAAAGCAAATGTACACAGTTCATGTACAGAGACGTAGGACAAGAAAAAAGCTGGCAGGGAAACTTTTTTACTCCCTCCACTGCAAAACCAACACCAAAAAAAAAAAAAAAAACAATCAAGTGAAGCAGTGAAATGAGTGGCAAAACAACATTTCCCCATGACCTCAAAAAACAAAAGGAATCATTCTGCTACTTCTGCTGGATAAAAAAATGTAATGGGAAAAGGGGTTTTTTGCTTCTTTTAAAGTGTCTGTGCTGAACTACTTGGTGCTAAAACAGAAGGTGTGTGCCCTCTTTAGATACTTTTCTGCCGTACAAGATCTCGTGTCAGTAGCTTGTGGACTAAAGCCCAGATTGAACAGGCTTTATGTTTGATATTGCAAGGACATTAAAAGAAGGTATTTAATCCACAGCTCTGAAAAGAAAACCAAAAAATGTCCTACAAATACTTTTTCCACAGGCAGTGCATTTAAATCTTAACATTATACCTGATGATGATAAACTCCATCAACACTTATGAAGGCTTAAATGAACTCCAACAGGAGGTAATAAACACAACCTGTTAACACACATCTGATAGTAAAGAAATCTGTTACTAAAGAAAAGAGCACTTTCGAGCAGCGATCCCAAAAGCTAAGTACAAACGAGAGTTTTACCACTTCCAAAGACAAAATTAAATTTTTGCAATCCAGATACATTTGAAATGTGTTTACAGAATTAAATTTTATTTCCAGAATGCTTAATTAATTTAACGTATTAAAATACCCCAAAAGATATGCATACTTTAAAAATTTATAGAATCATAGACTTGTTAAGGTTGCAAAAGACTTTTAAGATCACTGAGTCCCTTAACCTGACACTACCAAGTTAACCACTAAACCATGTCCCTAAGTGCCACATCCACATACTTTTTTTGAATACTTCCAAGGATGGGGACTCTACCATTTCCCACTCCCCTAGGCACCCTAGTCTAATGCTTGACCACCTGTGAAGACAGTTTTCCTGATACCCAATATATTCCTGATAGCCAATATAAACCTCCACTGGCACATCTAGAGGCCATTTCCTCTTGTACTGCCATTGGTGTGAAAAGAAACCAACCCCCATCTGTCTACAATCTCCTTTCAGGCAGTTGTAGAGAGAAATCAGGTCCCTCCTGAGCCTCCTTTTCTGCAGGCTAAACAACCCCAGCTCCCTCTGCACCTTCTCATCAGACTTGTACTCCAGACCCCTCAGCAGCAATGTTGCCCTTCTCTGGATACGCTCCAGTACCTCAATGTCCATCTCATAGTGAGAGACCCAAAACTGAACACAGATTTGGGGTGTGGCCTCATCAGTGCTGAGTACAGAGAGAGGAATGGCATTGTCTCTACTGCACTACCATGTTAAATTAAATTTATCATAATGGGGTCCCATATTTCACATCAAGACAGTAACAGAGAGCACAATAAAACTACAAAGTATGGCTATTTTGTCAAAAAATACAAATGACATAGAATAAAGTGTTAAATACAGATTCACAAATACTGACAAGAAAACATAAACAATGAAAACTGATAGACTTAAAATTTCTATGTAAGAATTGTCTCAAAACATCTGCAAGCATGATCATAAGAATTTAATCACCCTGATTAAGAAAAAAAACAACTTAAATTTCCTTCAACAGGATATCTTGTTATTATTACCAAACTAGAGAAATAACTTTTTAATTAAAGTTTCTCATATATAACAGCTGTGGCAGCATTAAAGACACTGCTTTTCCCTAAAGCAGAAAGGAAATGTAAAGTCACTATTTCAGTTTTATACTGCCATAGCCAAAACAAAAGCATGAAACCTTCCAAATTTTTCAAGTTTCTGTAGCATTTTTCCAAAGGATCAGACAATATAATTGGTTTTCTTTATCCCCAAATCTACCACGGCACCTGTAAAATAAACACGGTAGCATACTGTCTATTGCAATTTCCATTAACCAAAAACATCTCAAAACGACAACTGCAGTAAAATACTGCATTCTACTGAACCTAAGTTGCATTATGGTAAGCTAGGAGTGATTGTGCACACTGCTTTATAGCAAATATAGCTTCACGGAGCTCTGCTAATAACCAACTTCACTGAATAAGAAAATTCTCATGAAACACTAGTTTGAAATTTACTTGAGGCTTCCAGAACTACACACAAAACCAGGTCCAAATTAGTTTTGGGCAGACCTATTAGATTTGTAGACTTTAAATGCTCTAAATTCAGCTGTCTGTGGTCAATTTCTTTGTAAGTTCTTGTCTCATGAGACAAAAACTTACAGACAACAAAATAGGCTTGACCTATATTTGCTGGGGAAAGGTGGTGGTGGGAGTGGCAGGGTGATGTCTGTTAAGGCTGCTCCTTCAAATTGTGTTTATCAATGATTCCTTTAAAGGAGAATTATCAGTATAATTTGTATTATGATACAGCTAGCTAATTTTCTCAACGCTGCAGGCATATACTTTGTTTATAAAACAGAAATAGGTAAAACGTCCCTAGCACTGTTCAGTATGCAGAGAAATGGGAACAGATTTTTAGACAAAAAAATGGTAAAAGCCCCATACAGTACACATGTAGTTACCAAAGTAGGATCTGAAGAAAGTAGGATGAACTACTTGAAGCAGGAAGATACTAGTAACTAATAACATCTTTGTTTCATGAAAGACATGGTAAGAGCTAGAGCTAGCATCACAGGAAAGGAAGATCATGCATTTTTACATCATCAATTACACTAAAACGATTCTCTGGATAGCAGAAGCTGCAAAAATCCTTATTTTCCAAAGCATTTGTAAGAGTAAGACTTTTAGAATTAAGATAAAGCTTTATAAAACTAACATAAATTCCATTGTTCTACACTTTCTTTCACATCCCACCAAATTAAGTAAAAAATACATTATCTGTGGAACAGGGCAATTCTGAACTGCAAGCTAGAGTTTGGGACCACTACTAGGTGAATTTTAAATCCCAGACTAAGTCTGGGAAATACGTTCAGAAAAATCACAACTGATACATTAATCAAAGTCAAAGATAAGATATAGGGGGAAAAATTCTTTGAAGAGAAGCTGAACTACAGAAGACACAGTTGATAAGAGATTATAAGCACTCTTGAAAATACTGAGAAGTATTGGAGCAAATAAAACCAAAGTATTAGAGGGGGACATGAAAGGATGAAATTAAGAAGTAATTGGACAATGAAATAATATCCCAAAGTGTTCCTCCGCCAGGAAGAGAGCTTTCAGACATCCAGATGAGAAAATTGTGACCGGCATGTTCATTTACAGAAAAAAAAAATATATATTAGATAGGCTTCTACAAGGGCAAAAAAGCAGAAGATACAAGTTATACAGAACACAGCCTTCCTGCTGGGGTTAACTCAATTCTGTCTGAGGAACGGAGACTGTTGGGAAGGCAGCAGGAATCTTGTGAATGTTAGGATTTACTCAAAAATTTTTAAAAAGTTTTCTAATAAAGACAAGGATTCAAATTTGAAGTTTCTACCACTGGACAATAATGAATCTCCTGCTTTTCGACTTCACACATTTTCTAACCCTCCAGTGGGAAATCAAGCAAAGAAAGAGCTGTCACTCAGCACAATTAATGACAATTAAACATAAAAAAGTAATGGAAACAACAAACAACAAACATAAAAAAGTAATGGAAAGATTTCTGAAAGTGCACAGGCAGCACACAACCACAGCACTGGGAGGGACAAGGACAAAGTCATTTGGCCCATCCCTCATGTCCAGTTGTGGGTAACACTGCTGTAAGAGAAACTCTGAAATATGTCTAACCTGCTGCTGCTGAAAAATTGGCAGCTTCCCCAAGCAGTTCCTGCCCTGCTCCACAAACTTTGTTACTCAAACATTGTATTCAACAGGAATCTTCTTTACTGATGCTATCGGCTCATAGTCTAATAAGCATCATGCAGTAAAGACATTATTCTTCTCTTCTTCACAGCAAACCTTTAGATGTACCCAGATACAGTAGAGAGACTAATGGGCTTATCTTCTATTTTACACTACTTAGCATATATTTCACTAACACATGAAGGCATTATTAGCTCATCTCATTTATTAAGTATAAAATCCCTTAGCCCCCAAATTGTTGCTAAACCTGCACTTAGATAGCAAGCACAATTCTCAGCAATTTTCCTAATCCAACAGCATCCTTTTATTTTTGAGATATAAATTCATGACCAGTTTTTAACCACGTGAGAGGACATACTCTTCCACATTCAACCTTATGTGCATGTTTACACAGTCAAATCATTAGTGCTTTGGAGACAAACCTCTGTTCCTTTAGTATAAACCTTCTAGTTGACAGCAGTAGACTAATAAATGTCTTTCAAGTACAGTTCACTAACACATCTATCATTTAGCATATTTATTTCGATTAAGCTTCTCTAGTTTGCTTGGACTATATTCACAAAATTCCACATACCCATCAAATCAAGTATTTCTTCAATAATATGGCTTACCTCTTTTGGACACTGATTTTTGCAGGAAATAAGAAGTTCCTTTTCTTTTAAATCAGCACCTGTTAGTTTTCTGTAAAAGGAAAGAAGTATTTGTGTTAAAAAGATCCAATTTAAAAAAAACAAAAGTCAATACAGTTAGGAGTATATTTTCAGTATATTTCACTGTAAAGAAAAGTGGATGCATTTGTCCACATCCTGTGGGACTAATATAAACTGCCTCTTTTACAGACAAACGCACATAAATTTAGAGGACTTGAGGTACTTTAAAGGAAATGAACAAAGAAAAACATACTTGCATATAATGAATATTTTCAAAACAGTCCCCAAGTTTCATCTTATATTTCTTAAAGTCTAGCTTACCCTCTATCCACACACACACAAATGATTAAAAAGGTGTACAAATGATTACTAAGCAGTTTTTCAATTAAAACAGCTAGAAATTGAAGGACATTGCCTGCGAAGACAAAGACCTTTTACAGAACCTACTAATTCTAATACTTGTGTAAAATTCTTCTTTACATGCTCTAAAATAAGCACATATACAACAAATATTATGTAGATTACTAAATATTTGCATAATTCCAAGGATTATCTGTATTATAAAAACATAATAAAAAAATTTCTGTTCATGAGAATTCATGCATTTATAGCAATTTTAGCAGTAACACCAAATAAAACACTGGCAAAATTTAAACAGAAGAAAACATTATCTTAGAAATTATAATCAAGAGAAATTTTACAAATTGTTGTAAGAGTAGCTCCCATGCCAAGATATTTCAAATGATTTCCAGTTCATAGCATTCAAATGAAAAGCTGGGTTGTGTTTGCACACTTACAAGCATTCAATATACAGTACTGACAGTTTGCAGTGACACTTTATTTTAAGCATCTGGAGACATGGTGGGCAATCCCCAGGATGACAGGGCAAAACACATCGATGAGGACAGCCAGATGGCCGGGGCTTGGTGCACTCTTCTTCACACTGTGAACATTCTGGACCTGCCTAACAAAATAAAAACAAAGTACTAAAGAAAGTGCCAGACATTTGTTTGTAAGATGTCGTTAACGACCTTTTATATAGAAGAAAGAGTTGGGGTGTTTTTGCTATGGGCATCAAGCTATTTGGTAAGATATTTCACAAGCAAAAGTAATTATTAAAACATGTTTTTTAAAAGAAAAGCAGAAATGCCAGTGTTTATCAGTCAAAGAGAATTCTGTTTTCCTTCCTGGACATAAAAGAACCTCCTTAATATTAGTGTTTTGGAAAATGAACATTACCTCTGTTAATTCTCTACGGAAAATTGTTAGAAAAAGAAGTCATTTCATATTCAAAACTTATCCCACTCACCATGTTACTACACATGTAATTACATACTACTCTCTAATACAGGGGTGGAGGGGTTGGTTTGCTTGATTTTTAAGAAGCAAACTTTAAGTCATTTCATTTCCGTACACCTATGATATTCTGTATCATCTTCCGAAAAGGATTATTAACTTGTGTATATCCTGGGAGCTGCCTAAGGTGTTGCTTCCATTCCACAGACTACACAAGTCTACAAGACATGTGCTGTCGCTCTCATTCCACATGATACAATCATCGGCACAAGACGATGAACATCAGCGCAGTAAATAAACCTTCATTTCTACTCATATTCTTAACAACACATCCAGAACCCCAGTCTGCAATCAAATACACCCAGATACACTGACATGATTTATCAACTGAACCTACACAGCACAATATTTAAGGCCCACTATCACATTCAAATGTTCAAGGAAGTCAGCCAAAATAAAGCCTATTTATGCAAGAATGAAGCTACACAAAGCTTTCCCAAGAAGACTACTCTACACCAATGTTTCAGTTTATGCTGTTCAAAATAAGAGCAAGAATTTTAAGTTTTTAACAGTTTTTTCCCAGTCCCCTTTCCTTCTGCTTCTCTAGTTGAACAATTTTTGCTGAAGTTCAAAAAGAAACCTTTGTACAATGATTGCTTACAAAACTTAACTCACAAAAATTCAAATCTAAGAAAAACAACAGCAACTAAAACCATTTAGAAAACTGATATATAACATTTAACAATAGGTAAAAGTAAACAGCTGGCCTTTAAGCAACATTTTTCTAACACAACTTGCAGAACAAACTGAAATTCCAGACAGAAAAATCACTACTCAGACATATAAGCCAGAAATTTAATCAGCCCTGACTACATTTAGTCTACCAAAACAACAGAACAAAAGCTCTAAAGGTCAACACCAACTTGAGTTCATATGAATGGAAGAAAATTGAGAAATGAGATTTACCCATAATTTGCAGGTACATAGACTCCCATTTTCTGAGAATGTATTGTCTCATTCAAAATGAAGCTAGGAATAGCCCTGAGTCATTCACATTTTAACTGGCATAACTGAAGCAGCAGGCAGACAGGCTCTTCTAGTCATAACTGGGGATGCTTTACTGTCACTTTCAGTATTTACTGATGTCACTCTACTGCCGCAAATTTCTGTTTCACCAGTTGCACTAACAGCCCATACTCATCAGACAAAATTTCCACAATCATTAATAGATTAATATGTTAGCTACAATATACAGTTATTAGATGACAACTCCACCACTTCCAGGATTGGAATCCATAGGGATATTATGCTATTGAAGTTAAATATAACAGCTAATTAAAATATAACACTTATGCTTTGTACCCAGCTGAATGTTTCTCTGTTTTCTAAATGCCCAGAGTGCCCATGCTGCAACTTTAGAAAAAGCAATGCTTAAAAAAACTTGAGAAGCTGTTTTCCTTCAAATCATGGCTCTCTCAAACCACAAAACATATATGTGGCTTTGACTGCTCATAATGCAAACAATCTTAACCTTTATACTTTTATTTTTGTTTCATGTTATCTTCAGCAGTTAACACCTACAACTTCTTAATTGCATTTATCACAGTTTCTAGTAGACACTGATAAACATGAATACATCATCTCAGTATTTTGAAGTCTTCAGCAATTCTGCAACATTTCCAGTGCTCTCCTAAAGATCTCCCAGCCTCCTCAACCCATTTAAGCTCTCCTCAGTAAATAGTTTCCCCAGCAGATTGCAAGTGCATTTGTATATAGGGATTATCAGTAGAGTAGCTCCCTTGATCCTGACAGTTACAAAAAGTAACTTTAGAAGAGACTTCAAATAAGGTTCTGAAGAAATCAACACAATGTATACCAACACAAAACAAGGTATAGAATTTGCAAAATATATAATATTGTCTCTGATTTACAGTCTAAGGCAATATAGATTAGCTAACCGTCACAGCATAAATGGGAACAGCACACATGCAAGTCTTCCAGCGGAATCTGGAATAGATTTGTACCTTCCAGCTGCAAATTCTTTATTTTCCAGGTAAAACTGAAGACAATGCATATGCATATAAAATACACAAAAACAAAAGCAAAAAGGAATTAACCTACCTTCTTTCCATCTGCACTGCTGTTCAATTTAGTAACATGATGACACTCTTTCATACAGGTATGATTCTGACAATCTAGAAGCCGCCCACAAAATCTCTTACATGAGTAGGGATTTGCAGAGTGACATGGCAATGGACTAACCTAAATGTTAAAAATAAATAAACGAATATAGATATGCAGGTGGCATATATATACATATATTGTAAATATGTAGTGTGTGAGATACATGTATATACACACACACACACGGAGGCACAGAATTATTACAGAGAAATTTTGGTTTTCCAGTATCTTTGTAGAAGAACAAACAGCACTGAAATTCTATGTGATTTTTTTTAAGGATAATTTGGGTTCCTGTCCGCATAACAATGTAACCATACAAATATGTTTTACATTGATTACAACAGGAAAAAAAAATCACACTTCATTAAACAAGATAACTTTTGCAGCATAGTTCTCCTTTTTTTTGAAAGACTATTATACACTCAAACCTTTTAGTGTCATTTGTTCTGTCTTTCTGAATTACACTCATGCTTTCCATTAAAGGTTCCTAAACTGCTTTACTATTATTGCTGAAGACCGTTACAGTTTGCTTTCACAGGGCTAACTGTGTTACAGTCACCATAAAACCAAAATATTTTACAGTTTGAAAAACAGGAAACAACTGTAAGCCAGAAATCCAAAAAGTAAATATTGACTACATCAAATATAACTCCTAGGAGAGATAAGGAGAAGCAGAAATGTCCCTATAACAGGACTAAGATTTTAACGTCTTATGATACATTTGTACTTTCTACTTTGAGGTTAACACTCCAGTTAACAGAACTCTGTGGTACTCTTCAGAGCATCTACTTAGAAGCTGCTGCTCTTCAGTGGTACCAAAATGGAGTGTAAGCTCCAAACTAGGTTACCTGTCTAAAGTTGAATAGTACAAGTCCCTCTATATAGAAGAATTAGAGGAAACTCGCTGTTCCCATTTTTTCAACCATTATATAATACTCACACACAAAAAAAAATAGTTTTTTGTGATGCTGTCAAAAAATTTTATTTTTTTCCTTATTTCATGATCACTTTGCAGAGAAAAACAAACTATTTGTGATGTTATTACACAAGAACCTAATGTGAATAACTCACTTTGACTAGACTAATGGTGTGATGTTATGCTGCAACTGCAATTGACTGAACAGCTTTGCAGGATACCTCTTCCTTTTTTCTCTTCAAACTCTACAGTCCTCACTGCACACTTCTACCACTTACTTTCAACAAGTCCCACCACACATCTCTTTTTACAACAAGACAACTCAAATAATCAAAATGGAAGAAAAGGAATTAATAGAAAAAAGTTGCTTGTCTTTTGCCAGTGGCTTGGCCATACAAACAGGTGAACACTGGAACTGAAAAGTGAGAAGAGAAGACGTCCCACAGGGCAGAGTGAGGGACAGCCTCCCTTCAGCAATGTCCATGTTGAGTTACACCAATCACATAAAGTATGATTTACATCCACTTGCCTATATAAATGTCTTCTGGGCTTCACCCAAAAAATATTACTCCACATCAAGTCACTGCAAAATCCAATTCATTCACAAGACTTCTGAACTCCTCTTAATGTCCTGACTCGCTGAGACTGAATAGAAATCTGTGTGGCAGGGTGAATATCAAGCACACACAGGAGAAAATCTTGAGGCTATCACATCCAACCACTTCCACATCCCTATGTCAGAGCTGAAGCTAATGCCAGCTAAAACACTAATACAACAATCACATCAAGTAGTCTGAACACCTGGTTCCTACTGCCCCTTGCCAACATCCTGCACTATCTCTGATGGATATTTCTGGTGACCAAAGGAGGAAGAGCCAGCAAGCAGCAGGTCTAATAGAAAGAGGGTCTGAAGCAGAGAATAGTACTATACCCAGAATGCATACACCACTTACCAAAGCTTTTAATGTTCCTAATATCCTACCCTTTCACATCCTATTCTGTTTCCCTCCTCAGAGCACAACATCATTTCAGTAGCAATGTTAAGTAGTCAAAGGATGTTGAAAGAATGAAAGAAAAGAGGTACTAAACATTACAATCTGCTCATTTCTCTACCTTTCCTTGCCACTCAGTTTTTTATGACTACTGGTTCTGCTGTGGCTCAAGCAGTGACAGCAGATCGGGGCAAGAACAGCAATTAGCTCTAGGGCTGCACTGCTCCATAATGCTGATGAGACTTCTTTTTACCAGGAGTTAAGTCTTCCACCAGATAAGGACACAACCACCAGCTCCAGTTAGAGCCAAGCACTTAGAGAGTAAAGCATCCCTTCCAGTGGCATCCCTCAAGTACACAGATGAGAGGCACTGTCAAACAAAGCCAGGGGCAGTGAAGCACATAAGCCAGCCAGGCAACAATGGCAACTTTCAGATGGCTGACTGGAGGGAACGTCCCAGCCCTCTGGCTGCATCCAGCATAGCTTCAGCTTGGGCTCAATAAAAGGTAAGACAGTCTTCTGGAAACAACAGACACAGTGGCCAAAAACTGGAAAATTTCAATTAATTTAAACCTACATTATGAGGTTTTTTCCTCCATTCCCTGGCAGGTCATTCTGTTGTGCATCTAAGTAATAAATCTGAAGGACAAAGTAAAGTTTTACCTTCTACAGTTGGAAAGCATTTCTGAAATGGCTACACAGGGGTTGGACCTTGTGCTACAAAGACAAATTTCAAAGAAGCCACAAACTGCAGGAGGTTGATGAGCTGAAGAAGGCAGATGAGAACCATAAGTATTTTATGAAAGCTGAATGGGTAAAAAAAAGGAAATAAGATGCATCATTTTCAGACTACAAGTCTTCCATAGAACAAGGAAAGGAGGGAAAGGAAAATAAGACGACAATTTTCAGAAGCTTTCCAGGAAATCCCCCAAATGCATAGAAACAATTAACAGATACATCAATTAGAATATGAAAATAAAAATCAACTGGGCAAGGAAATTTTGCAAACATTTATAAGGCATTGAGTTATAAAGATGAATCTCATCAAGTTTTACATAAAATTTTACCTAAAGGCAGAGTAATGGTCTTCCTTCTATAAATGAACCAGAACTAAAAACTATTCAGAATAATAAAACATAGCATTAAATTCCTACCAAAAGGAAAAAAACCCAAACCACGCAAGAAGAAAGCTCAATGATATGCCCAGGAACAAAAAGCCTGATATTACAGGATATTTACAATATTCATCAAGAAAACAAAACCAGAGCATTTTCCTTCCTCTAGAACATTTAATGAAATGAAGCAACTAAAACAGAATTATATATAGCAGATAAATTGCTATCATAGTCAGTAAAGATTTCCTTCTTTGTCCTCATTTACCTTGTATCAGCTTTAATTAATGTTCACCATAAAAGGAGATTTAGAATAATTTGCTTTTAAAAGATTTTAAAAGAGCATATGTGTACTAGTGCTATGAAATTCCAGTGTATATAACAGCTTAAAAAATGGTAGAACATCGAGATTTCCTTTTGGGATGGCACCAACTGTTGATAGGTGATTTTTCTAACATACTGCCTGAAACAAAATTGAGAGCTACTTCTGAGAACCTACAAATGGAAGAATGATGAGTTATTTATTTTTCTAAATATATGTAGAATTATTTAAGAGCAGGCTGTAAACCTCAGCTAAAAGTTTTAGCTTAAACATCATGTAGAATCATACTTCCACTAAGCACAGATTTTATACAATTAATCATCTAAAAAGTAATTTTAAGTCTGTTGTTTCAAGTGATAAATTGCTTGTTCTAAACGCCAGGACACGTAAGAGCTCAAACTAAACCAATCTCTTAAAAATACTTTCTAAACTAAATACCAAAGTCAAATAAAAACAAAAGCAATAACAAACACACACAAAAGAAAAAAACTAACAAACAACAAAACCACAAAAAACAAAACAAAAAAAAAACCCAAAAAACCCCCAAAAAATCCCCCCAAACAAGTCCCACCCCTACACAAGGTAAAATTACTGTCCAAATATAAAAAAATTAGACAGTAGATTTGCTTTTCATACAAGTTGTAAGGTGTTTGCTTTATTCCCTATTCTACTCATTGTCAGCAGGCATCCTGATAAAATACAAGACGACTTTATAACTTGCTTCATTCCTAGTTTCTTTTTTTTTTAGATTTCTGCCATTATACAAGATATAACAACAGTCCAGCATAAGTAGTAACACAGTACAGCAATAAGCACCTACTCACAGCAAAACTTTGCTTAAGAACATTGCTACTTTTGTCACTTGTGAACAGTTTCCATTTCCCAGTGAAAATCCCCTCAGGGGCTGGAAACTTCTACTGGAGGGAAGCATTCATAAATAGAGCATTCATGTTTGCTCTTTTTAACAAAAGTAAATTAATGTGAGTTGAGATTATTTGTTAAGAACCCAAGGGGCCTGTAAAACACTGAACAGACATTTCATGTTATTTTTTTTTTCTTTCCAGAGATCTCAGAACAACACAAAAATGTACAATGAGCACAAAATAGACTGTAAATAAAATACACTTCCCACACACATTAACAAATCATTCTTTTCTTTGACTTTCATCAAAATCTCAAAGATTAAGAGACTTCATTCCACTCCAGGAACTCCTATACTTCAGCAGGAAGGCAGCACCGCCCTCTGCTGGCTGAGAGAAATAACATTTCATCTAGTGGTACCATAGAATCAAAAAATCTAAATAATTAAAGTCAGCTGTAGACTCCCAGGGATTTGTCCTTACTTTCTACACAAATCCATAAAGAAAACATGACCCAAAGCCACTGAATGATTCTGCTAAGATTAGTATATAACAGAAAATGAAAATTTTTTAACTTATTCTGAAACAAGTAATAATAATATGTAGTAATTGTTACTATTTTCTGTAGTAAGAGTAGTGATACTGACCTCCTATTATGAGGAAGAACAAACTTCACAACCACATACATCTGAACAGGACCAAATCCTTTTACATTGCCTACATCAAGTTATACATTGGGTCTATTGATCACAGCTTGTATTTTGTTTATACATAAATTCATAAAGGTTCAGGTGAGATTTGATATGTCCTATAAAAAACCATGTCACTGACTCAATAAAAAATTAGCTAATACACATGCAAGTTTTACTGTGGAAACACAAAACAAAGCCCACCTGTTTCAACAACAAACAGATACGCACTGTTGTTCTTTCCATGCATTTTCAGGGCACATTTTTCTTTAGCAAGTGGAAAGCTGCAAAGTAGCTCAATGGAAGCTGCATTCACAGCCTGGATGGGTTAATGAACATGTGGCCCAAACAAACTGTGGGTAAGTGAACGTTGGTAACAACATTTGAAGATGTTGCCACAACATAATGAAACCACCATTACAACACATGCCAAGAGATTATTAAAAAAGGTCAAAGAAAAAAAAGAAAGAGGTATCTTCAATACTTTTGTATTTAATGTTTTCTAAAATTTCTTACTAGCTTAAAATGATTTCAGGTTTTTTAATAATATTGCTAGTCAGACTTTGACAGTGAATATATGCCAGACATACCAGTAGACAAAGCCATAATAGCAATAGCTTTTTAAAAATTAGTTTAGCTATCATCTTTTGAAATCAATAAAAATTACCTTATATTTCGTAACATTAAAAAATTATTGTGAATAATGATAGCTATTTAAGCATCAATTAGATTCTCTTCTCATATAAGCCAAAATAGAAAGTGATTTCATCTAAAACTAGAGAAGGCTACACACCAGAAAGACAAGTTAGTAACTAACACTAAAGAAGTTTCCACTATACTGTCTGATTTCATCCATGTGTGCTTAGATCCAAGTCCCATGAGAATTTTCCTGTATGACATAATGTTCCTTATCCTTTTAAAATATACACAGCAGTTTTTAGAACTCAGGAGTGTGTGACAGAGAGAGAATATAAAGTATAGAATGAGGAGGGAAAAATGCAGAAATATTTAATAAGAAGACCATCAAAAAACATTTAAATACAATTTAAACAATTGCAAGAAAACACAAATAGTTACATAAATCATAAGTTTAAATTTCTGTCTGTGAATTCTACAAAGTCAAATAGTTATATATTCTCCAGAAAGGAACTAAAATAGTTTCTGATATGTAAGCTCTTATGTTAAGGTATTTCATTGATTTTAAAATACATATTTTAAAAAATCTAGTACTTCTTTTTAATGCTTTTTGTTTTGCAGACTGACAAAATGAGGTATTTGCCATATTTCATTTCATAAGCCAGTTTCCATGACTCACCTCATGCTGCCCAAGACATTCCCTGTTAAAGAAAAAAATCGGAGATTTAGAAAATACATATTTGTTTAGGAGACTTAAAACAGTGACAGTGCTTTTCACACAAAAATTAGTGCAATCTATTTTCTAAACGTGCAAACTAAGAGAAAATCATCTGTTCAGCTCAATGCCTCCTCCTTTTCAACAGTTGTTTGGATCACTTTGTTTTATAAAGAAAATCTCAAGATCTGTTTTATGTGCAAATTAATTGTAGTTGTATATGAAATCAGTTACTTTTTAGAAAATAATCTGCTTTGGCTCCCAGTATCATATTCTTTGTCTCTACTAAAACATTACATCATATTTTTCAGTTATTTCAAAGAACTATCTAGTCTACTCTTACATTTACAGTTTTCTCCCTTTTAGAATGGTTTACTGTTCCTAGGTAAGAAAATCTGTACTTGGATCAGAATTGTGAAGGTATTAAATGGTGACTCATTCAAACACTGAAATCAATCTTTTGCTCAAGTTATTTTGAAAAGTATCTTTTGCCTTTTACCTCTCATTTCATACCTGTCATCTCCTTGTTTCTCTACTAAGATCTTGTAAGGGAGAGTAATGAAATTATCATGAATATTCAAGCTAAATATTCAAGTGTAAATCAGTTCCTAAAAATTTCTGGAAGAATATTTAAAAAAAAATATCCCTGATAACTTCTCTGACACAAAATAACTAAGAAGAACTACAGATGATGTTTAGGACAGCAGGATACTAACAAGCACAATCAGCCACACAGTCGTTTACGAGATGCCTTAGGAGCACAGGAGCCTTTCTTCACTCCACACAGCTCAACTACCTTATATCCCTAATAATCTTCCTGTATATCCAGTTAATTTGGCTTCTAGAACCTCTGCATTCCAGTGGAGCATACTTCTGTTCCACTGCAAGGGTAAACTGCTCAACCAGCCTGATTGTCTTCTGCCATGAAACTGGATCTGTACTTGAGCAATTTCCCATGGCAACCTTACATTCAGGCTGAGCAGTAATGGTGTCATATGAACTACCAGATGCATAAAAAACTAGCAGGATCACTGGGCTCAAACAGTAGTAGCTAGTTTTTGTATACTGCTTGGACAGCAGTTACACATGGAATTCTTCAGCTTGGGACCTATCTTTTTTAATTATTATTTCCCCGGTAACTTGGAAGAGACAAAATGCACCAATTTTGCAGATAATGCTAAAGGACAGTACAATAAACACATTTAAGGGCAGGGGTACCATTCAGGATCTAGACTGATTGAAGATACAGCCTGAGAGGAATTCAATGAAATGTAGAAGACAAAGAAAGTCCTGCATCTAGTGACTGACTAAAATCCCAGCAATACTGAAGGCTACAGGCTGGGGATATAATAGTGACTACAAAGGGAAGTTACCCAAGGTGATGAAGCAAGGCTGCTTCCTGAGGTTCACAGTAGGGATGCAAGAGACAACAACCCTACTCTTAGAAAAGGAATGTTCTAAGTAGAATTGATGTACTCAGCGGGCTTTAAGGTCCAGCTGAACAAAGCTGGAGAAAAATTCCGTGAATTCAGTGTAGATCTGCTTTAAGCAGGAGGCTGGACTAGATGACCCTACCTCAAGGTAACTTGCAGCTTAATGGTTCTGCAAAATTAGCAGAGCAAACAGGAATCTTCCTTTTAACTGTTTACAGAAATAGATACTGAATACATTCTACAAATCTCACAAAGATACCATGCTCATGCTCAAAGACACCAAATTATTATGAAAAGAGACAGAAAGTACTGCAAAACCACAGTAGTGAAGGATGGAATCTCCACCAACACCCATCCATACAAGAGTATTATTTAAAGTATTCTCTTTTATCATACTGGTGCAAATGTCACTCTTCTAGCAATGATTCCAAAACCACAGATAATGATCTAAGACGTTGTCAGGCCATTTGCTTTGTAGCAACACTTGGTTTTTATTCTTTTGTTAATTCAGGAAACTTCTCTCATTGCACTTTAAAAAAAAGAACATTACAATTGCAAAAAAATCGATCAAGAGAGTTGGGACATTCTAGAATTAATGTGATCTAGTGCTAACAGAACCTTAATTTGCCCTAAGCACTATGAAATGTAATGATTCTTCTTCCTCCAGTTAGAAAATCAAGTACAACTTTTCCAGTATGGTTTCCTTCTTACTTAGCAGACTTACCTCCTCTGGTGAGCAGTCTTCAGACTAACAGAGGTGATTTTGAGGTTGAAATTCAGAGGAACAAGGAGATATGCCTTACATAATGCATGATGTTACACAATGACCTCTGCTGAATACCTACATGAGACAGCTTCTACAGCTGGCTTCTACACAAACACTGAAACCAGATTGCTTACAACAATCTGACTTTTTCACCTTCAATGAGTCTGGCTTTTGAGTCCAAGTATCAGAAGTACAGAGTGGTCACAGCTTTGAACAAAAGCAAAACCTATTACAGTATCATCCTATACAAGGTTCTAAACATATCTACATAAACAGTTAAATAGATATTTTTATCTTCCTCCATCTAGTTCTCACTTCATAAAACGAAGAAGGGATGTTTAAAAACCAAAGACACTAATACCTGTGAACTACACCTAGTCAAAAACAGTAGGAGAACACAACACAAAACCAGACCAAAAACATCAGCAGTTTATTTTTCAAATAAATATTGAATTCTGAGTCCTCATTTTATAATGTAAACAGAGGTTCGACCAAATTGAAAAAAAAGTGAAAAAAAGTCATCATCATGTCTTCTCTTATGTCCTCAGCATAATCTTATAAAGAGTTGATTCAGCTCAACTCAAGGAGCAGAACCTTCTGGAGAAGTCAAAAATAGAAAGGAAAGAAGCAGATGGGATGAAAAGTATCCACCTGTCATTCACTAGTATATAATAACCAAACAACTGAGAAACAAAATAGCAACTCATTATGCAGAATATTATGATCCCATAAACCAAACAAGATGGAAACTACAAAGAAAAAGTCATGCCACTGATGACTATCAAACTTCACAATTTTCATACTTGTATTTTAAAGGAGCATTACAAACAACACGTATGAGAAAGAACTGATCTTTACTAACCCAATCAGTCCTTTCATACAATGAGCACACACTACAGCAATGTCTATCACAGTGTCCCTAGCTTTATGAGATTGGTGTTCACATAGGCTCTTTTTCTTTTCAGCTGCACATACGGTTATTTTCATGTCCATCTCCACAACAGTATAAAAAGAAAAAAAAAAAAAATCGCTTTCCATATAAAAACTCTTTTTTCCCTTTTTTTTTTTTTTTAATACTTACACTGGTATAGGAACCTCGCAGGGAGGGCATGGTAGTGCAGTCTGAATGAAAACTGGCTCAGATGGCTGTTCCCAAGGCCCTGCAGACTGATGCTGAGAGCAAAAGACATTAGTTGAATATAAAGCACAAATGGAACTATCTGCTTGACCATAAATAAACATATCACCTAAAGAGTTTCCAGTTCTAACAAATTCACTTTCTAGTAACTAGCTTTTTACTAATGAAAATTTCCACATCCCTCCCAACCCGAGACAAAAAATTAGTTTCATACTTAGCCAGGTTTAGGATAGAAAATTAAGTCCTGTGGCCCCTAGTGTTAAAAGTTAAGAACCAAACTAAATGAAAAAGACCAGTAAAACAATTCTAACCAATTAATAGAGGTAAAAATATTTAAATTAGTAAGCTAGTTCAATTACCATCATACAGTGCATACACATCATGTTAAAAAATGCCAAACAATTTCTGACTTCTAACTTGTGCAAATTTTGATGGTTTTGTAAATATCAGTTTTAATTTTTTTTCTTACGTTAAAAGCAATTGCTTACAGCTGAAATTAAACATTTTTAATACAACTCCAACAAAAATCATATAAATTTCTGAGCAATTCAATTACGTATTAAAAAATTACTTAGATAGCAACAAAGACACTAGAACCACATAGCATCATGCTATGGGCTATGCATACCTCTGTGCTTGATTATGTGTTTACTCTGAACTCCAAAAGCCTCAAAACATAAGAATAAGGTCAAAATTATGTATTATTTGTGTTCAGAACAATGAGCATCATTTTTCACTGTTTACTTACTAAGCCAGTTTGCTTCACAAGTGCTTCATCATGGCAGGAAACAGGGCACAAGTGACCACATGTTAAGGTTTTCTGGCAGGGCTGACGACATGGAGGACACCGCCCAAAGTGACAATAGTGTTTCTCCTGGGTAGAATGATGACAGGTAGGTGGCCGACTGAAGGAAAATCCAAAAATGTATCAATATGACAGCAAGAAATATGAAGTTACAGTCAGTGGACAATTATGCTCAACATACAAAGAACTGAAATGAATAAGCTGTGGGGTTTTTTTAAATTAGCTTACTTCTCACCTTCAGCAGTGGTTAACATTACAATAAAATTAGACAGGAGTTCTAAATAAAATTAAAAATCAAAGCTGGGTTTACATATTCAAACAGCTGTTTCAATCTTAATTCTACTCTGCACTATGTAATCTTGCTACACCCCAGCAGAAAATACTCTTTTTCCTTTTGCTAATAAAGTTTTCTAGATAAACTGCCTCACTGAGGTACTTCAAAACATACCAGAGATGACTTGAAGAAATGAGCTGGACTACAGAGTTGGAAGAGCTTGGTGAGACAGAACCTCCCCCATGAAGCAGGCAAGCTGCTCATGAAACATCGGTGTCAGAGAGGTATCTGACAGGAAGGATTATTGCTAATCTCCATCTGCATAGTCAAGGATACAGAAGACTGAGAAGTAATAGCTGTAATCAGATAAGGAACAATTTTTGCCTTTCGAGGTATATTTTACTAGTTTCTTTAAGGACACTTTAAACTCCACTTAAGAATGGGAAAACAGACACACTTTCTATACTGACCTGCACAACTGCTTGCATTTAGGAGGTCTGATGGTACGCTCTCTGCCACAGGGCACTTTAATGACTGTTTTTCCACAATTGCATTTCACATCTACAGTCTCTGGACATGGATTACAACTACCTAAAAATAAGCATATTAACAATATGACAAGCAAGTTAGAAATAACCCCCCCTCACATTTTAAAAAGAAGCCTAGTCACTTGGATCACACTCCATATATTTTCTATTTGCATTTTAGTCTTACATACAAAGAAATGTCATCGTTCATCTAGATTCAAAAAGGTAAGGGACATTGAAAAACTGGTACAATAAAGTTTTGCAGATTTTATATGATATTATTAATGCTCAGCCTATCTATAATGAATGCTACCTTGAAAATATCCTCCAACTCTATAAAGTTACTAATGTTACTAATTTGATGTATTTTTAAAAATGTATATGTAAAAGATCTACATTTTAATTTGTAATTCTCCCACACCATTTCTTCACCAAGTGGCAACTCCTAAGTTTTATCATTGAGTAATTAACAGCAAGAATATGAATCTTCTGAAAAAGCAAATTTAGACATGGGATTTTAGCTTACTAATCATGTTGCATTCTGAAACTTTAAAGAAAGCAACTGAAGAGTTATTGACAGCAAAACTTTTTAAGCAATTCTGACTTGCTATTAGGATCTGAAAAGCAGCATTTCAAG
Source organism: Dasyornis broadbenti (assembly GCA_013397935.1). NCBI lineage: Eukaryota > Metazoa > Chordata > Aves > Passeriformes > Dasyornithidae > Dasyornis > Dasyornis broadbenti. Next base: position 465,691 of record VZRN01002244.1, read on the forward strand.
AAGCAGATGTCTCACTAGCAAAAGGCTGCTGAAGAGAAAAAGATGGAAGCACTACAGTCTTATACTGCAAAGTCAATTAAATAACAATATAATGATCAGCAAACATAGAATCACAGAAGGGTTTGGGTTGGAAGGGACCTTAAAGATGATCTAGTTCCAACTCCCCTGCCATGGGCAGGGACACCTTCCACATACTGCTCAAAGCCCCATCCAAGCCAGCTTCAAAAACTGCAAGGGATGGGGCACACAAAATTTCTCTGGCACTGTTCCAGTGCCTCACTACCCATACAGTAAAAAATCTCTTCCCAATTATCTAATCTAAACCTACTCTCTTTCCATTTAAAGCCATTAACCATCGTCCTGCCACTACATGCCCTTGTGAAAAGTCTTCCTTCATCTTTCTTGTAGGCTGCTTTAGGGACTGGAAGGCTGCAATTAGGTCACCCTGGAGTTTTCTCCGGGCTGAACAACTCCAATTCTCTCAGCATTTCCTCACAGGAGAGGTGCTCTAGCTCTCTCATCATATTGGCAGACCTTCTCTTAACTCCCTCTAACAGGGTTCTTTCCTATGCTGGGGATCCCAGAGCCGATGCAGCACTGCAGGTGGGGTCTCACCAGAGCAGAGCAGAGGAACAGAAGCCCCTTCCTGGCCCTGCTGCCCACGGGGCTTTGGATGCAGCCCAGGACATGTTTCGCTTCCTGGGCTGTGAGTGCACATGGCTGGGTCATGTCCAGCTTCTCACCCACCAGCACCCCCAAACCCCTCTCAACAGGGCTGCTCTTGACCTGTTCAACCCCCAGCCTGTGCTGATGCCAGGGATTGACCCAATGCCGGTGCAGCACCTTGCACCTAGGCTTGTAAAACCTCACGAGATTCCCAAGGGCCCAATGCTCAAGCTTGTCCAGCTACTTTTGCAAAATAAATTGAAGGTGTAAAGGTACACTGCCAAGAGTGGCTAATATGCATACAATTCACTTAAATATCCTATAAACGAAGACAACCAACTACATTCTCAAAAATACAAAAAGGCAGAGATCAGAGATTCAGAGAGCCTGAAGATAAGGTGAGAGCATAGTGTTCTCAAATTAAGTGCTATAATGTACTACAGGAGGAAGGAAAACGTTTCTAGTCCCTGGCAACACATTGTAAATTTCAGCAAGCATGATAAATATTTAAGAACAAAAGATAAGCAAAAGAAAGAAAAAAAACAAACCATAAACAGAATAGATTAAGTTACCTTTTTTCAGGGACTTCTGCTAAAGGCCTAATGCTTTTTATCAGCAACCTCTAACTGAGATTAGGTACCTTTTAAAGGACCCCATTTGAGAAGCTATTTTCTAGGAGTCATCTATTTCCTTTAACATCAGTGGTCACTGAGATCGGTCAGCTCATTGGAAAATTAACCTGACCTGGTATTACATACTAAAGATAAAATAATTAATTGTAATTTTCAGTAGCTATTAAAATATTGGTATATAGGTGGAAACACATGAATATAAATACCTTGAAATAAAAATAATTTCCTTTATTAGGAATATTTTCAAACATTCATCAAGGTCTTACAAACTCTACTAGACTGTATTTTGTCAAAGCACAGAGAAGTTAGAAAAGAAATTTATCATCTGGTATCATTAGCTTCATTATACACAACTTTAGCTAGTAAATAGACAATCACACTCTTCGGATTAATTACTCTACAAAGTGTATATATTTGATATTTACATTCTCAAAGATATTTTCTCAGAGATATTGCTTATTGTTTTCATGTTAGTTATTAGAAATCTTTGTCACTTTCAGCTATGCTGTGAAATGCAAGCAGTATCAAATATAAACAGTCATTCAACATAAAAGTTTATCCATAATGCAGCACTAGCTCCTTAGTTTTCCCATCCGGATTTTATTCTGTGATTTAATTATCAACCAAACTAATGTGGAACAACAATGTTTTCTGTTTTCGTCTGACAGCACACAAAATAGAACGTATTTCCAAGATTTTAGAGAGGTACAGGGGACGGGGAAGAGAAGGAAAAAGAAAAAGGGGTACAGTATACAGAGAAAAAAATCCAAACCACTAGTTTGCGGTGACAGATTTAATAGCAAGTTAACCGGTACACTTACCACCTTTACCTGTGTGGCTCCTCCTAAGAGCCACTGCCTCAGAAGGAAGACCAGCTGAACAAGTTGTGAATTATTTCCTGAGTTGTTACAATTTATACTTCAGAATACTAAGGGAAATTATATAGGCTACTTGGCTGCTGTTTCAGCAGGACAGCAGCTTCTGTGGGGAAAATTGCTGAGAGCGCAGAGAATTTTTCAGTCATTTCAATTTAACCCCCTACTAAACAAATGTCAAAGCAATCTGCCAGGTAATTTTGCCAATTTCCAGCATCTTTTTAAACAAGGTCACTGGATTCAGAAACAAACTTTTTTGTTATCCTTCTTATAGTCAGTAACAAATTCTTATTTTCTTTTACCTGTAGGACACCAACATACATTCAAATTCCATCATACTTGTTTTTTTTTTTATTTTAAGCCCATATTCTAGGATTTTCTAAAACCATCCAGACTCAATCAGCAGCAGTCATTTCTGTATTTGGACTTTGTTATGCATATTCAGTGAACAAAATTATTGGGAAAAGGAAGTCAACCCATGGCTTTTGAACTACACAGCTGGAAAGGAGACAAGAGCATTTTCAGAGGAATAATATTAAGGAAAACCACCAGGTAAAAACACAGGTTGCTACTATGTAAGCCTTTCAGTTCTAACTAGCACTTTCAAACATACTGCCCCCACAAAAAGCCCACATGCAACAAGTGAGAGAATTTCTTAAGCACCACATACAGTCACGCAAGCATGTAATTTGGCAAAAATAAAAAATATTCCATTGCTCCAGGGATTCTTCACCTGTTCTCACCTCTGTGGCAGCCTGAAGGACATTTGTGATTTCTGCACCCGAGAGTCCGCCCACAGACTTGATCACAAGGTGGACAGTTTCCAGAACAGCACTATTAGAGAAGAAAACCAGAAAGTCTAATAACTGGAAATAGAAATTTCTGGTATACATTTTCCCTCTTTTATTATCTCATTTTTTCAATACTTATTTTAAAAAAGTCAGTGCACTTTAGTTAAATTTCCTCAAACTCATTCCAGAAGAAGGCCACCTGGAAAGCGGTTTTAAAAAAAATTTCAAATTATAAAATAACAAGAAAACTCATGATTGAATGCATCATTTCAACACCCTAAAAAGGCAGAGGGCTTCAAAAAAGCGTAAGAATATTTAAAAGTTCAAATTACTTTAATATCTTAATTAAATATAATTTCAGAAGATAATACATCCAACAGTTTAACTAATTACTGTGCAATTTCTTCCACTTTTATGCTATATTGTCCCCAGCACAAAAATGTTGCTAACCATTTTTAAATACACATTCTACCTTTGTAGTAAAGGTCAGATAACTTTAGGACCAGTTATCTATTTTCTTATATAAATTCTTATATAAATATATTCTTATATAAATTAGTAATGTGAAAGAATGAGAATATTCACATTGGTGGATGCCAGGTCAGGAGAGAACATCATCTTTTCTATTAACTTGAAAGGTACCCTCCTTCCAACAAGCAACCTAGATTTTTCATCACAGAAGTGTCAAGATAGCATTTACTTGTTTTGTAATCTTTTCACGTAACGTAAATTCACTGTAACAATAATATTTAAAAATACCTAAGAATAAAACTCATTTTTCATGCCTATTTGTGGTAAATAGTCCAACTTTCACAATGTATTAGCTCATAAACAACAGGCAACTTTCAGGCTTTCTTGAATGAATAAACTGAAAAGATACTTCTTAGTATCAATCATTCTTTTTGACTTCAAATAAAAAGGGAAACAAAACTCCAATTCCCAATTGCCAGACCACTGCTGCATGCACTGGTGCTTATCAGAAGGTTGGATGGAATGCTGAGCTGTCAAAAGTAAAGAATGTGTCCCTGACAAAGTTATAAGTGATTCCCAGCTCTTCCTACAAAGCAGAGGAATAAATGGATTTCACTACTGCACAATCCATAAAGCATCAGTGACTACTCAAGAATCTGAAAGCAAAACTGCCTTCTGGAACTGGAGAGTTGTCAAAATCCCCTCCCTGTTTATAAGGCTAGGGAGTTTTACTTGATGTCATCCTTTTCACAGAATTCTGGTACGCTGAAAACTAGGTTCAATGACATGGAAGAAAACTCCTCTTTCTATGCAATAACGAGAGGTGGAGCAACAAATTCATGTGATTATATCTGGATTTTTTAAAAAGTGAGCTAAACAACACATTTGAGAAAGGTTATCTCTGGGTATTTACCTTCCTCCGACACTGGTGCTTTTGACAATCACGAATTTTAGTACACTTCGTTTCACACAGATATGGCTTATGACACGGCATGCGCTTGGTGTGCTTCCCACATCGACACTGTTTTTCAACTTCCTGGGCAGCAAGATAGGGAAAAAAGGCAGGGTATTTTTAATACAAGGGAAAAAAAGGGAAAATAAAACATTCTGCTACTATCTGTAAAGGCAAGTTCCAGGGAAAGTAACATTACACTACAACCACACAAGAGTGTCAGGCAAGATGACAAGTGTAATTGCAAAACAAATTCATACAAAAAAGTACCTCTCCTGCACGTTAAACTAGATTTACCCATAGTGTATACAGATAATTTAAGAAGTAAATGAGCAGGTTTGTCTGACCTTCATCATGGTTGCCATCTGCTAACTACTTTCACTTAGACTTTGTAGCCAAAGCTGGTTCAGGAAGAGACAACTGAGACCTGACAGAGCAATGGCTTTGTAGGCCAGACCACAGAAGCTCCAGAGATATCTAGAGCACAGCAAAGCTTTATTTTCTCACTAAGAAGAAAATAATGTTATGTTACAGCACCTTCCACTTCACTAATGAAGGAATATCATAGTAAGGCAAAGCCAGAATGAAGCAAGAAACGATGGGGGAAAAAATTAAGTGTCTTTTAGGGCATAATTAATTTTAGAAAACAAAACAAAACAAGAACAAGACAAAGCAACAGAACACTCATCCTAGATTCAACTCAACATAATGCTCAACTACTTATTCAGAATTGCGTTGGAGTGGGAGGGGAATAACAAAAGAACGCGTTGCTTTTAATAAACAAAGTTATAGATTTTGTGATAGATATGATTTCATCTTCCTTAGGAGACCTGCACTGTTCCAGGCATAGAGTTTAAAAGCCCTAACCAAATGTGAAATTACTACAGTAAGACGAACCTGTCTGCATATTTCACAGGGACCTCGATGGCAGCGCTGTGAACATTTATGAATGCCACATTCCAGAACTTTGTCACAACTATCACCACAGGTGGGCACATCTTCTGTACAAGGCAATGTAAACTCTAGATGAAGAGACAGAAGAACAAGTCCACATTTAGAAAAAAAGACAACAAATACTTAGGAAAAAATGCAACGTGTAGTAAGTTCAAATGACAAATTTATTTTGCTTTTTTAAAAGCTTATTTAGAATTACTCAGTTATTCACATCACAAATTAAACTCCTGGTACTAAATAAAGCTTTGAAAGCTATGCAAAAAAGGTTAATATACTATCAGGGTTGACTACAAGAATTTTTTATGGACCCTGCTCTACAAAACTAGCCTAAACTACTGACTGTGAAAGACTGGAGGACTTTTTATCCAATTTATCATTTTAAAAAAAAAATAAAAAAAAAAAAAAAAGCTTACTTGTTTTTCCACATGGACAGGACCTTTTCCCAGAGCGAGGACAGTCTCCACAGGGACCAGCATGACAAACTTGTTCACATGTGTGATTACCACATGGCAAACGTTTCCCACACACCTGAGAAATTCAGAGAAATCAAGTGAATGCAATGTAATGGAACTTAACATACCAAGCCAAAGCAAGCCAAAGGGAAAAAGAAGGAGTGAGATGCTTCTGGATGAAATTTCACTTTTTCTGAACTTTGTTAACAAATCTTGGATTTGCTGAGTTCACCAAATAAAACTGATCATCCCTACAGTGATCCTATCTGGGAGACCACTGTATACTGAGGAGTTAGTGTTTCAGAAAACCTGAGTATTCCCAGGTCTGTGCTGTGCTGCACACAGAGCTTAGCTTTCAGGCCTGCAGGGTGCTGCACGCACACTTTGGCCACAGGATAAGCTTACTATAGCAGAAGAGACTGGAGACAGCTCCCACTTGGTACCAGTGATTATGCTGTCTGCATGACCTTGCCTTTATCTAAAAGTGCAGCAAGAAGTTCTCATCTGAATACCCTTTCTGTTTGACTATAGAAATTATGATCTAGGATACTTTCTTGTAAGAAGACCCTACAGTATCTTCAGCAACCCAAATGGGGTCTGCACTGCATGCTGCACACGTGTTGAGGCCCATTCAATGCTGCACAGCTTGGGGTTCAAATGATCTAAAGGGACATACTGTTTTTTTAGATGATACTCCTTTTTGCTATAGTGTTAGCTGAAATAAACTGCATTTTAATTGATACTTTACCGAGACAAAGTACCTTTCTTACTGGGATCAGAATGACCAAGTACCTCCTAGAGCAGCTTCCTCCCTGTCACTTAATTTTTTAAATTATTTTTACTTTTTACAGTCTGTCAATCCACAGCCTTGGTTTTAAGCACGAGTTGCAAATATACTTCAAAGAATTAATCAGAAAGCTTTAATTCTGTTACAGTCCTAAAAATAAGAATGAAACTCTTGTCTACTAAGCTGTGGTTTCCTTTTTATTATTGAAGGCAACAGCTGATATTTCAACCTCAAGTACAAGAAAAAGAGTATACAAAGTTAAATTCACTGTTAGCTTAACCCTAGAACAATTCCAGAACAGTAACATTTTACCTATTATAAAAAATTAACTGAGCCACCAACTCTCATCTCAAACAATGCTGTTTATATTTCTGACTGCACTTTCAAAAGTTAAAAAAATAAATTTTTCTTAGTGAATATGTTTTTCTAATCTTTAATACACCAAGTAATCAAATTTTATAAAGATGAGAAAACAGTTAAAAAGACAGCTTCAACATACCTGATCACACTGCCACTGAGGACTTGCACAAAGTCTCTCTGCTGTCTGTCTTCCACAGATACACCGTTGTTTACTGACACGTGGACAAGGCTGACAATCCCCTGGATGTAATTGCAAAGTGACATTGAGAGTAGAAATTGCAAAAGGATGATGCATCTTTACAACTGAAGCAACTACTGCTCTGAAGTTTAAAAAGGCTGGTTTACCTGCATGACAGGAATTCTCACATGCATGTTGTCCACACAGCAATGTTCGCCCACACGGCAGGCGACAAGACCACTCCTTGGCACTGCACCTTCGGGGCACTGGTTTGGCTTTCTTACAGTGGCAGGTTGTTGTGACCATCTTTGGGCAAGGTGGACAGGGCCCTAATAATAGGAAAAAGAACATCCTGCTAATGACCATTCAGTAAATGCAACCTTGACTATATCTCTTTCACTCTGGCAATTTTAAACACACTTAACAGATTTTAAGTTGAACTGGTGAACTTGCCTTTAAAAAGAAGAACTTTAAGTTGAACTTAAGTGAACAGGTCACATAACCAAGAAACACAAAGGATTTACCTGGATGACAAAGCAGCAAACATTTATGACCACAGGAAGGTTTGAATTCCCTCTCACATATCTGACCACAGGAGTGAGGTACCAGCCACGGGTCCACTGCTGGATTCTCCACTTTTCCACAGTAACAGTAATACCTACTGGGAGTTTCAGAGCGTTTGTATTCAAACCTACATTTTGGACTACAAGAAGGGAAAAAGCAAAAGCAAGGGAAAAGAAATGCAATTTTAAAAAATAATTCTTTAAAAAGAAAAAGCAGTTTTTATCATTTTGGCTTCCCAAGATTGTTTAAATGCTACCAATTAACACTTCTACAACTATTGTAACAAATAACAACAATATACAGTAACAAAGAATAAAGGTCGTTCTATATGTCAGGTTTTACAACGCATTCACTAGAATGTCTAAGGAATTGTCCTGTGAATGCAATTTCTTTTATCTAAGAATATATACAGACAAAAATTAAGCACAGCAAAAATCAGAACAATTTTTATGTCAAGCAACATCAAAAGAATCTATGCAACAGTTAACCTACTGAAATAGAACCAATTAAAAAAAAGAAAGGGATTTAAAACCAGGGGTTTACTTGTAGCATTCTATTAGCCATGTAAAACAAAGTTTAGCAATGCTATTAAAACCATGAATAATAACTCGAATTTTATCTGAAAAATTTTAGATTTATGATGTACACCTTCATTTTTTTACTCTTGACATTGACAGAAATTAAAAAATACATTATTGCCAAAGGTAGATAGACACTAGAGGTCTGGAACTTTTAAGCGCCACAGGCCCAACAGGCCCCATGCAAGTCACGGACGAGGGAGGCAATACAAGGAAGGAAAAACGAAGCAGTTCACATTTCTGGCTATACTGGGAACAGACAACAGACAAGAAGGTCCCCGTCAGAGAAGAACAGGGACTTTGAAAGACCTATGCACTCATTTTTATCAAATAAAACATCAATTTGCCCTGATATAATACATTACAGACCACAAATCATTTCTCAATAGGGACTGCATAGCTCTAGCAAGTGCTTAAATGTAAAACAAAATACCACTTGCCAGGAATTTTTTCATTATAAACATGTTTATACAATTTCAAGGAAAACTGCAGGACCTGATTTAATGTTTGAATTAAACAGAGACTAAACAAAATAAATTAATCCCTACATCTTGCTATTTTACAATATTTTTAAAACTTACTTCATGGTACCAACTTTAAAAGTGAAAAATATATAAAGCCATTCAGAAACAAATGTCAGAAGCTGAGACACATGACAGATAAGTTACCTTCTCAGAGGTTAAAATAACTTTGATGCAGCAAGGTTTAAATATCACTGTGAAATATTCCTGAATCATGTTAATGAAAACAAAAATAATTTTAAAAAGCAATAGAAAAGTCAGTCTCCTAAACTCTTTTTTTATTGTTGTGAACATCATTTACAAGTACCATTCCTTCTAATGTAACACCAGTTCGCATGGTTTTCACAACAGAAATAGCTTTGTAAATGTACCATGAGGAGCTCACCATGGCCAGGGGTAATCCTTCTTCCCAAAATCATCATCCATCAAAGGAGAAGATACAAGGAAAAGGCTGTCCTTGGCCCACTTTTGGATACACACCAGATGAAATATACAGAAGCATCCACAACAGCTCCAGACCTAAAGAGCAGTGTCAATTGCTTTAAATTAGGTTTCTGTTTCCACTGATGAACATCCATAATATCTAAAAAAATATGTTTGCTATTTTTCCCTTTAAAATAGGTTTTTGAAAGATAGATTATACCTATTGTTAGATCAATACAGGCAGTTTTACTGTTACAGATTCATACCTATAATCTTTTTTATTATTCCTGTGGTAAGTTTTTGCCAAGGCTGATGGAGACCAAAACACTCAGATAATCAGATAAATGTTTATTTAAACACACTGTTAGAGGTCATGTAGCACAAACTGATGCCCAAAGAAGGACTATTGCCAGCTTAGCTCTGTTCAGTCACAGCTTTGCCTAGCACAGCTGGAAAGTCCTGAGGGATGGGGACTCCACAACCATCCTGGGAAACCTTCCTAGATTGGGTACCTTCCTAGTACCAAATCTGCACCTCCCAAGGCCCACTTTGGGCCACTGTCCCTTATTACACCACCTGGCACCATGCAGATGACTTTGGCTTTACCCAAAACTATAACAATTTGGTAAGAAAAGCGCAGAAGACCATTTTAACTTTTAATTTTTTTTTTTAATAACTTAGGACAACATTATGAAATTAGACTGTGGAAACACCTAGACTTTCCCCATTAACTTACAGAGGACAAAGTCAATGATATAACTTTCTAAAACTGTGGTAACTAACTTCCCAAAACTAAAGCTAAGCAGGAGACACTACGTAAACAAACAGATCTGGCAGAGATTATACAGATTCAAGGTAATCAGTAAACCACTGAGTTATAAAAGACTTTGAAGTTACCAAATCATCTCACGTCTGCTAAGATTAACTCTGTCAAGAGCCACAGAACTTCAAAAATCAAGCTAAACATACTCACTAAAGTTTGAAAAAATATGGATTAAATATGTTAAGAATTCATACAAAATATATTGCACTGCTTTTTAGAAAGAAGTTATTGACTACAGTTTTATTGGATACTTGTAGTCTGTGTATATCTATCATAAGAAAATATTTTCTGCACTTCTTTTCTTTTTAAACATACAGTTGCAAACATGTTTTTGATTCAAGTAACTCTAACAGAAAGAGGAAAAAATATTTGTCCTGAAATCTCTACCATATAAAATAAACCTATATGAAATAGGACAAACTTTTCTGACACACGCACTTCTCTTTCACCTGATCAGCATTGAGGGCGGCAAAGTTTACCTTTGCTTCCCTGCAGTAAATCTAACAAGAGTATCTCTTAACTTCCCAGGATTTCACGTTTTAATTTGCTACTCTATAGCTTATTGAATACACCATTGAAATTACTGGTATTCAAGCAATTATTTCTGTCACCTACTACAACTTAAAAATAGCTATTTTACACTATGATAACAAACATACAACAAAAGAAGACATACTCTGATTACAGGCTACACATATAAGCACTTATGTTTTCAAGTGTTTCAAAATCCAAAGATGCCACATATTGCACTTAGTACTCTTAGCATTTTAAAGCTATCAATCCCAAGAAAAAACAATAATATAAGTTATTCAGACAGTTACACTTGTTTTATTCTAAAAGATTACTGTGAAGTACTTACAGCTTGGTTCCTTTTAACTGAAGCAATGCAGATGAGACATGTCATAGCCCCTGACTGAAAAGCCTCATTCATGTACTGTCTCGTACGTTCCAGTTCACTTGCATCTCCATCTTTAATGTATAAAGATTTTTAAAGCAATCAGTAATGTTTGATCTGCTATTTTGTACGTGTTGAGACTGCTGCAAAAGTACTTTCTGGTCTTTGAATAAAGGCCAGTCATGTATTATTATAAAACCACATTTAAGACAGTTTAAAACTATATCATTGCTTCTGCACGAAAAGACAAGAAGTACTACTAGCATGCACTGCTGTGAAAAAATATTTTTACTGTAAGACATCAGGATAGAGTGCCTTCCTTCCAATTACAGAAAAATTCTAATACACAATGATACTGCATTGTTTATGCTTTCACACCAAAGTAAAAGTCAATAAATGAAAAAAACATTACCAGTTTGACTGGTGTAAATGGTAAATGTCTTATCCAAAATCTTTCCTTGTTTTACTTCAGCATCTTCATCATCCTCTTCAGATGAGGAGCTTAATTGGTCTTCAACTAGCTTTTTTGCTGCAGCCTGATTAGCCTTCTTAATTTCATCAAATTTCTTCAATGAAGATAACTCTATTAAGAGAAAATACTAATAATGATTAATACCATGATAGTTAATCATAAGACCACGTTCAGTTCTACATACTTACAATTACCCTTTGCTTTAAAGTTTGCTGATTTTATTTTTAAAAGTATTATATCACTAGATTTTCAATACCACACAAGAAGAGATAAACTGTATTTACTTCTTTACTGTACATTATCATAAAATTCATAGCAGGAATTAGTATCTGCCAGTTACTGCTGACAAGTCCAACCAAACATACCAGAATATATGCATCTATAATGCTGCTTTATGAAAAGGATACTTTAAAAAACCGCCACACATCCCACACAAACACAACTGTCATAGCATGAGGAAGAAAAAAATAAAACACACAATTCTTGACAGTTGCTATAATTTGCAGATACCATACAGGTAATTCTCCCAGCATACGGTATTTCTTAAATTATGACTTTCACCAATCTTCCTCAAATTCAACAGATCTTTATTGCAATAGTGTCTTCAGGCTATTTCCTAGATGGCAACATCAAAGGTGAATGGGTATTTTAATAAAACTTTTCTTTAAGTTACCACATATGAAATAGAGAAGGGTTCTCACACGGAGGAACAAAATTATATAACTTAACAGCATTCACAATAAACCAAAGCACCTTTAAGACAAAATATGATGGAGATATAAAGGTCTTCAGGAGATCACTAGCTTTCCGTATTAGTCTACTGAACCCAATATATTTAGTTTTAAGACTCTTCTTAAGAAACTATGCTGTCACTTAAAAGAACTTCGTCTTTGGCACTTCTCTGGTCTATTTCACGAGGAGGAACTTACCGTCACAGCTGCCCCGCGCACCGAAAGCCCGCACCTTTCCCAGACCGGAGCAACCCTGATCTGTTTCCCTGACCAGCGCACCTAACGAAGCCTCTACTGAGCAACTCCCCTGGGTGTTTCCAACCGTGCTAACAAACAGATGTTTCATCCACTACTTCACACTTTACTCTTCTGATCCAAGAAGACCGTGCACCCTGTACATCCTGGCGAAGGCTCAGCCCCTCGCTCTCGCCACTGCCTGAGGCCTCCGCGTCTGTCCCCGGCAGGAATCTGCAGGCAAGGCAGGGCACGGCACGTGGCGAACACCGGCTCGCCACCTCCGAGCAGCGCGGGAGCGGGGCCGGGGCCCGCCAGCCTCCCTTCCCCCCGACGCCGGGGACAGCCCCGACCCGGCCACCTGCAGGGGCTCCGGGCCACCTCCGGCTCCCCAGCCCGGGGCCCGGCAGCTCGGATAGAGGGCAGGACGCCACACTCACCGCTGGCCCCCTCGCCGATGGTNCCCCAGCGCGAGCGGCGAGCTCGTCCCCGGGCCTGGCGCGGCCGCGGCCCCGGCCGCCCTGGCGCCACGGAGCCTCCATTTCTCCCCCGCCAGAAAGCGGGCAGAGAAAAGATCAAACCCTCCGCGTCCCCACCGCCAGCACACCGGCCCCGCGGGGCGTGCTCCACCCGAGCCCAGCCTGGCCCGGCCGCTCCGCCCGGTGGTGGGGGCGGCAGCGCCACCGGTGCTCCCACGGCAGCGCGACTACAGCTCCCGGCGCTCCCTGCGCGGCGGGCGGGTGGGCCGGCGCTGGGCACCGCTTTAGCCGGCCGGACTCCGATCGGGGCTGCAGCTCTGTCCCGGGATTAGGGAGTGCTCCAGGTTGGAAAGCGTGTGGGATCACTCAGTCCAAGCATTAACCCGGCGCTGCCACGTCCGCCATTGAACCATCTCCCCAAGTGCCATATTTATAAGGCTTTTAAATACCTCAAGGGGTGGTGACTGCACCACTTCCTTGGGCAGCCTGATGCAGTGCTTGACAACCGTTTCGGTTGAAATTTTTCCTAATATCCAAATCAAACCTCTCCTGGCACAACTTGAGACTATTTCGTCTTGTCCTGTCTCTTGTTCCTTAGGAGAAGACACGGCGCCACCTCACTACCGCCTTCTTTCAGGGAATTGTAGGAGGCGATAAGGTCCCCCTGAGCCTTCTTTTCTCCAGGTCAATTTCTGGCTACTGCTCCTGCGGCCTGCAGCTCTTGCAGACGTTTTCTTCATAGCTCCTATAATTCCTATAACTTCATAGCTCCTGGAATATGGGAGTTAAAAACCGACCACAAAGCCTATTTAGAAACTTCACTGAAGTACATCCAGAAAGTTTTAGTGTACAGAAATATATATTGAGGAATCTGTGTGCCTCCCGGTAAGTTCTGACAAATAAGGGCAAGTTGAAATAGTTTTAATTTTATTGACATTTCCTTATAGCACTTACATTATGTCTTGTGCCAGGAGGAAACTGCATTTTTCGAGCAAACCCTTCTCATAAAAGTTAAGTTATACGATATTTCCAACTATAAATAGTCTGAAAATAGTAAGCAAACCACCGGAGATCAATTCTGTTTCCCGGTTTTATTTTGAAGTGGTTTAAATCAAAGAATTTTTATTCTCAAGAAAGAGGCAGCTGATGAAAACAACTCATGTCTTAGACTGAAGGATCAATGCAATAAAAATTGTTAACAGTAGGTATCTGCGTTTTTTAATTAAAACTCATGTAATGTCACACTTTTCTCTAATAAAACGTCTTAAGCACTTCAATCAAGGAGAAAAGTGCTAAGTGCCTAGTGACCAGGTAGGACAGAGTACTGCTGGCATACAGATCGCAAACTATATTCAAGACCTGAGTTGGAAGAATGCTGATTGCAAAGTCCAACACTCACAATATAGCTAAATGCCAGAATAATCCTTGTTCCTGTGTGCAGGACTAGACTCTTTAGTGACAGGATGGCATACCCTTTCCCCTTATCAGCTAATTAGGCTATTTGTCATTCAAAGCACAGGATCAACAGGGTGTGAACAGCCATTTTGTATTTATATTTATCCTTGTTGTTCTGTATCTATCGTGTGCATTAAGTAATTCATAAAATTTTGTCCTTGGAGTAAAGCAGGAGTTAGTTATAGATGTCTGGCATCTTGGAAAGCATCAACATTACAAAAAATAAAACAGCCAGAAAGGAATGCACTTTATAAAATACCCAGTTTATATCTCCATCTCATTAAGGAGAGAATGCAAGTGTAGAGATATTATTGACAGTAGCATGTTCATATATATTTTTTAAGAGTGGCAGTCCAATTGATCAGGATAATCAAATTTCCCTAAACACAAAATTATCTATTCTCTTATAGCAGCCCCTTTCTTGACTCCCTTTCATCAAGCTTATCCAATGTTAAGTGCCTGTGATCAAATTCTACTGAAAATTCCCAGCTGCAAATACCTGGCTGAGTCCATAACTAAGCCAATCATTTTTTGCCAATGAAAACAGACATAAATTAGGTGGGAAATCCAAGGAGATAATGCATCTTAAAGCAGTTGAAAATGGATCTAGCATATGAATATATAGATTTTACTATCTTAGAAGTAGTTATGAAGAAAGAAATACTCTATCATTGGGAAAAAATAGCCTCTTTAGTCCTATTCTTTTCCCAAAAACATCTGAAGAAGATGCTATAGGAAGAATTTGGCCTGTTGCTGTCATGTCTTCCCCTTGCACTCTGCCAGCATCCACAAGTGTTACATTAGGAACATAAACGTTTTTAATCACAAATCTTAAAATCTTGATAGTCCATGTTCAGCAGCCACATGATTACATGAAACAGAACAATCTTTGATATATATTTTTATTTGTATATGAATTTGTATATTTGTATATTATTTATTATTGTGGAAAGAACAGCTAGATTGTGAGCCATCCATATCTTTCATATTAATGCGTGCAAAAAGTTGTGTTTTCTCCTCTCCCTATTCCAGCCTTTGCATGTATTCTCCTGAAAAAAGGACCATTTCAAATTGCCCACCTATATTTCAAGAAATCAGCCATGGTGGACCCAATGAAGTAATAGTATTTTCCAAATCTTACAGCTTTCAGTACTCTCATCCACATTGTAGATACACCTAATTATTTATATAATATCCCATAGTTAATTAATTTCATGTTAATCAATAGATATTAAAATGTGTTCATTTATACACAAATTTAATATGAAGGTTAATGATTTCAAATAACCAATTATTGTTACCAAACCTTTCCTTCTTTCCGTAAGCAGCCATGAAGAAATTATTTTAAAACAGCCAGCAAAACTTCCAATATTTGCCAGTCTATGACAGTATATGTGCATATGCCGTAGAGCAGCATTACACAGAGTACATAATGCATTAGCAGATAATACCACCTGTTTGTGCAAGAACAAAATGTTATCTTCCATCTCATTCTTGATTCTTCTTTTTCTGCCTGGAATCTGCCAAATATGTGTTGCTTGTAGATTAGTGACATTGTCTCAACAAATAATTTTTTTGTAATTAATAGGTACTACAAAGATTAGAAATTAATGTATTCAGCTCCAGTCAGGATTTGACCCTCAGTCTTATTGGCAACTTCCATTGTTTTTATTCTGCTTTTGACAATCCAGGTTTATCTGTGGATGGATCTGCTTCTTCTAAGTCTGCAAACTCTTCCTCTAGAACTGGCTTCAATATTTTCTCTATCTGTGTAAGTCTTTTTTTCACTTTCTGTTGTGCACCTTCATACTCAGCCAACAGCCTGGCAAACTTTGTTTGTAACCTGTCCATAGCACGTTCCATGTAGGCGACCTTCTCTTCCAGATCTTTAGGATCACTTCCTAAATTTGCAATTTCAATGTCCAACAACCCATCTTTCATTAGGATTTGCTTGCCTTTTTCTTCCAGCATAGCCTTTGCATCTGGATACTCTGTTAAAGCCTCCATGAGATCATCTTTAGACAGGCAAAACAAGTCAGAGTAGCCAATACTTTTAATATTGGCTGTTCTTCGATTGCCAGCTTTGCTACCCTTGATATTAAGAATGCTGATTTCTCCAAAGTAGCTGCCATCACTTAGGACCACGAATTGTGTAATTCCATCATCAGCAACTACTGCCAGCTTGCCTTCTTTGATAATATACATCTCTCGTCCAATATCTCCTTTTCTACAAATATAGTCTCCAGGACTATATACTTGGGGCTGGAGTTTCAAAACCAGTTCAACCAGCAGACCAGCTTCACAGTCTGCAAAAATCCGAACTTTTTTTAGTGTTTCCAGGTGAACGTTGATTGCAATCTCTGCTCTTAGTTTATCGGGCAGATACTTCAAGACTTCCCTTTCGTCCACAGCCTTTTTGTTTGTCCACAGGTAGTCAAACCACTTTATAACTCTTTTTTCCATGTCTTTACTCACATTCCGGAAGTGCATGTACTGCTTGATAGCATCAATCCTTGCTTGAAACTCTGCCCTGGCAGCATTCATGTTGGAGATCATAGAGCCCACGTTACCAACAATGGTAGCAAAAATCAGTACTCCAACCAAGAAGTCAACAACCACGAAGAAATACTCAGAATCTCTTACAGGAGGTGGGGTTTCACCAATAGTAGTCAGGGTTAGCGTTGACCAATAGAGACTGTAGACATATTTTCTAGTGAGACGGGCAAATTCAGGATCAGAGGTGTTGGGATAGACCCATGTGTCAGCCCCAAATCCAATGGCTTTTGAGATAGAGTAGTACACACAGGCATTCCAGTGAATAATAATCACAATGTACATGACAAGGTTAGAGATCCTGAAGATATTTGGGTAGTTTGTCCTTGTTTCTGTTCTCTGGAAGAATTCAAACATCCGAGCTACTCTGAGTAGTCTGTTTATTCTTAATTCTGGGTAATTCAAGCCTAACTTAAAGTATAAGAGATCAGTTGGTATGATTGACAGAAAATCTAATTTGAATTGGAAAGATTTCTTGTATTTCTCTCTTAGCTTTTGTTCTTCTTTCACCAGAAGACCTTGCTCCAGGTAACCTAAAATAAAATTGGAAATAATAAAAAATGCTACAAATTCAAATGTGTTGTGTTTAATGTCAGTCCAAATCTACTTTGAAAAATATTTCGGGTACAAATTCTGTATGAATATAACTTCTCTTACTTTTTAATATTCAATTTCTTATTTCCAAATATTCAGCTTTATGCTTTAGGGTGCAGCTTGAGCTAAATTATGCAGCTTTGAAAGATAAACAATTCTAGCTCTGATTCTATTCCTCCACTTTTTCACTATGGTGAACATCTGAAAAAAACACCTTCCCCCAGAAAAAACCTCCACAAGCTATAGGAAGGGTAGTTAACGAGGGAAAGAATTTGAACACAGGAATTTCAGTTCCATATTGAGTGTATCTACTTAATAGCTCTATAGGATAATGTTTTAAAATAAATAGTTGCAGCTTAATGGGATGTCTTGCTTGCTCAATGGTCTTGAAAATCAAGCAAATACTTGAATCTCCCCTTAATACGAAAACCAGATTTAGGTGCTAGTTTTTCAGAACCCCCAGTCCTCACTTGGCTGCACACATGTTTATTTTGTCTTGGTGAGTCAGGTGCTGGCAGATCCCCTTGTACCTGCATATCTCAAGCTTTATGTATCCTTTGAGTAATGCATCAGAATTTCCTAAGCATTTCTCCTATGTTTAAAGGTCTCAGGCTACAGTCTTTCAGAAATCTATCTCAATGTCTTTTTTCACTATTGCATCCCATCAAGGCTATTCAGATAATAGAAGTAGTAGTGTTTTGATTTTTTTAAAAAAATGGCATAAATATATAGAAAGAAATAATTAATCAGTGAGTATATTTACCTGTCCTTGTCCGTACAAACATATCAGCAACATAAATGGCATCAGAAATGTAATCAATAATAAACCATGCCGCCAAGTAATCATGCTGAAGCTCATCAAAACAGGCTCTAAATAGGAAAAGACAAAAGTAAATCACCATAAAACAAAAACTAAATATTGGCATGAATCAGTGATATATAGAATATTCTTTTATCTATTTAGGGGTATTATGATTTTCCAGAAGTTATATATAGTCATTAAAGGAGTACATCACCTAGCGATAATCATGGTCCAGTTGTACATGACAGGCATTGTGATGCAAAACAACCAGTTGTAATATATATTTCCTGCTGGATCAATGGTGAAAATACCTTTCTTCTTCCTAAATGGTAAGCAGGGGAAAAAAGAGATTTAATGAGATACTTGAAATACACATATCAGTTTTTGGGGAATGAAACATTCCAGAAGTTATTATTGTCAAATAAATGGTCTTTATCAAAGTTAAACTTCCTTGCTGAAATGAATGGAAAATAGTAAGTTGGTGTGACTTGTGACACAAACTTTAGAATCTAAATTTTGCTGAGCAAAATTAGTTTGGCAGCCTCACTTCTGTTTATAGTGGCACATGTAATTTTTAATTTTTTTTTCCTGCCCAGATAACTCTCTTGTCTGATAATTGATTTTATCATTTAAATAGTACTATGTACCTACTGATTTTTAAATAAATATGAATTATGAGATGAATCATGCCTTTCTTACTGGGAAAAGTCTAGCTCTGAGAAAGATAAAACACTGGCATAGTTTACATAAAGAAACCAAAGCATAGGAAATCGTACAACATAAGTTTCTACTGCACTGTTTTAAGTTTCTCTTCCATAGCCAGAAAGTAATAAATTTACCAAGCAGAGTATAAAGCAATAACTTTTAGAGCACAGAAAAATGTACTTGCTTGTAGGTGCCTTTTTGTGTGGAAAAGATTGTTTTATACTGGCACATCTTTGGCTGCAGTGTGTTATCCAAGTAATATCAGATAATTAGAATCCAAAGGAGATATATCCTGGTTAATTTTTTCAGATCACCTTCATGCATGCATATTTCTGTTGTCCACATATGAAGTTAAGTCAAAACCGCGCTACTCTAGGGAGAACAACAGCAGCCTGTACACTAATTCACCAAAGTGTAAACATCTTTACAGGATGTCCATGAATGGATTTGTTCTTACATCAAAAACAATTTTATTATACAGCATAATAGGACCTAAATGAATAGTACTTACTCTTCTATATTTTCTTTCTTCTTCAACTTATCTTTATTTTTATTTTTCTCCTTTTTCTCTTTGTTCTTTTGTGTTTCTCCATCCTTTTTTTTTTCTGGTTTGCTAAGACATAGATTAACATTTTCCATTGTTAAAGACTAAGTTAAAACATATTTAGAAAAAAAAATTATCTTAGAATTAGTAGTATTTTTATGCTTCATCTTACCTCTTCTTTTCTTTTTTCCTTTTCCTCTCCTCTCTAAGAAAAAGAAAAATATGATAGGCTTGTGGAATGCACATCCCCTTCCTTCTACATCTATTTATTAGAATAATTTTAATTCAGTAAGGATAGCATTATACTTAGGTGTTTGATCTTCAAAAAAACTATTTTTCTTATTGCTTAGTGTATTCACTTAGAACTACTTTTATTTTAAATTAATAGATATAATACCAGTAACTTTGGTAATGAGGATGATCATCATGACTGGTGTGCATGTTAAAATGTACGTGCAGTCTCTTTTGCACTTACCTGAATGACATAACTGTTTCTAAAGAAACTATTAGATATATAGTATAATTATTAATTTCTGCTTTAACAATCAAAATTGCAGTACTCTCATTTTAACAAATGGCAAAAATACTTACTCATCTTTATTACTATTGTTGTTAACATTGTAGCATGCAAATAGTCCAGGTAGATATTGTTGCCTGGGGAACAACAAAACAACACAGTTATATGATATCTGCTGAAATACAAAAAAAAAAAAAAAAAAAA